>VSMD01105807.1:0-25963 GCA_008750895.1 Mirza zaza
CCTTTATGTCTCCCAGAAAAATGATGGGAGGAATTACCTGCCCCAATCCCTCCCTCATTAAAGATATTACTGTACTCTGGAATTTGAGCAAAACCTTAAATCTCCAGGCTTTTTAAAGCACAAAATATAAAAGCTGGGAAAGTAAACCAAAATTCTACAGATTGTTCCTCGTGAATATCCCCCTTCTCCCCTTCATCTGCAATTCCCCAGAGTGATGAACAGATTAGTAGAGGCAGCTCAGGTGAATACTCAGCTTGCCTCTCAATTCATTCCTCCTCTTCCTCTCAAAGGCTGAAGGCAGGGCCTTTCCAGTCCTCACAACCTGCCCTTCCCCTAGTCCCTCCTAACCCAGGGATGGAAGCTTTGAGTCCCACGGTGTGGTGATACGGAGCGATAGTTGTCACTGCCTGGCTTTATTTAAAGGAAATACAGTAGGCTTCCTCTGTAGAGTTCTGAAAAAGTTGACTATATAGAGGTCTTGTATGTTTTTACTTGGTCAAGTATTTCTCACATCTTTTGTTATCAGAGTACCATTCCAATCTCTTAACTTGCAGTTGTGTGGAAAACTGTTTTGTAATGAAAGATCTTCATTGGGGGATTGAGCAGCATTTAATAAAGTCTATGTTTGTATTTTGCCTTATGTCATCTTTGCTTTTTTTTAGCTCTAAGCTTAGGCACACAGGAGCAGCTTTTACCCCGTTTATAGACATACGTATATTTATAGAAATTTTTAAGACAAATTGTGAGATGTATTCTAAGTTCCAGGCCAGGCGTCCTCAAACTACGGTCTGCGGCCCACATTCGGGTGTTTTTGCCCGTTTGTTTTTTTACTTCAAAATAAGGTATGTGCAGTGTGCATAGGAATTCGTTCATAGATTTTTTTTTTTTAACTATAGTCCGGCCCTCTAGCGGTCTGACGGACAGTGGATAGGACCCCTGTTCTAGGCTATCCTCCCTGTGTGTTCAGAGGATAGTTTTAATTAGTATTTAAAGGATACATCTCATAATCCATATTAAATAACTGCACTTTATGTGAAGAGCAGGGAGATTGTGAGAGTTAGAAGTCATACATTACTATAAAGTGTTTTCAACTACTGATGCTTATTTGTGCTTTAACGTCATCAAGGGAAAGCTCTAGCACAGGTTTTGTACACTACCCTCTAGGTCATCACGAAAGTGCTTCCTTTCACTCTGTGGCCCTGGATGAAACATTTCCTTTTGGTACAGTGTCTCATATTTTAAGGCATTCTCACATAGCAAATACTGCAGAGCCACTGTGTTGTGGCCATTAGGTCAAGGTTTTCCTTCTAGATCCTCTATACCTGGGCGCCCCGGACCAGTACCATTCCGTGACCTGTTAGGACTGGGCTGCACAACAACAGGTGGTGAGTGGCCAGCAAGCTAGTGAAGCTTCCTCTGTATTTACAGCCCCTCCCTACCACTCTCATCACCGCCTGAGCTCCGCCTCCTGTGAGATTATTGACAGCATTAGATTCTCACAGGAGCTCAAACCCTACTGTAAACTATGCATGCGAGGGATCTAGGTTGTGCTCCTTATGAGAATCTAATGCCTGATGATCTGAGGTGGAGCTGAGGCGGTGATACTAGTGCTGGGGAGCAACTGCAAATACAGACTATCATTAGCAGAGAGGTGTGTCTGCCTGCACACTAAATGTAATACACTTGAATAATCCCAAAACTATCCTCCCTCCCTCCCCCCCAGGGGAAAACTGTCTGCCATGAAACCAGTCCCTGGTGCCAAAAAAGTTGGGGACCGCTGCTCTACACTAACCCAAGGCCAGATGATGGTACTGCTGAGAGCTGGGAGACAGCACAGTTGAAAGGATGATCCTACTACAAAACAGACTGAAAAGGCAAGCCCCTGCCTTTCTAGAAAGCCAAGGTTAGGTCTAAAGGTCTACTTTATAGAAAGTATAACCACAGATTTCTTTTACTGAAGAGTAGCCAGAGTGGACTTTGATGGGTTGCAGCTAATAAAGTTTTTTTCTTCTTTGAATAGGTAAAAATGTTCACTTAATTCCTAATTATCTACTTGTACTAACAGTACATTTTTTAGGTCTCTCAACTTTCCACAATATAGGAAATATAGTTTCTGTATGTTCATTGAAGCACATTTTATTAGATGTTTAAATATTAAAGTGGTATGTCATTTTTATAGATGTTTTAACAAAAAACGCCTATTTTCCAATACTGTTAATATAAGCTTTTATGCCTGGCTTTGCATTACAATAAATTGTATTATAATTCTTTGCATTGTAATAAATAATGTAGATAAATTTGCATTTATCTACAAGATTTTATAAAGAGACCTAGGCAAAAATTTGAATTCTCATACTTCCGTAAAGCAGGAAAGTAGCAGGGAATGTGTCTTTATACAAGTTCACTTTTAATAATTCAACCAAAAAAGTTTTTGCTTAGACAGACATGAGATAAAAATGCCCTACTCATACATTTGTGTTTTTCTCTCTGGATTATCTAAAGCCAGATTATAAAATTTAGGAAATGCTACCAAGTCCTCTGTGGATGCAGTGGGCATGTAAATAATGTAAAACTCTGGAAACCATTTTTATAACCTTAACTCAGTCAATGTGAGAAATAGCTAGATGGCTTTTTGTAAGTACTCACTTCTGTCAAAAACTAGGCTGAAAGCTTTAAGGGTCATACTGAGGGTCCCTTTCTCAGACAGATGGTTTTGAAGGATAAGGACTTAACACAGCTTATGCACAGGGCGCGGAATGTTACTGTTCCTGGCCACCCACCGTTAATCGCCATGCCCAACCTACCCCTTTCCCTGGAAGCAGTCAGGACATACCTTGGGAGTCAGATCCATCCATCCTGGGAATCCAGACTCACGCTACCTTTTGTTTTTGGAGGTCACAGAATTAAAGCGTATTGGTGCCTGCTGATTTAGCAGATATTCATCCTGGCACAGTCATTCCTTTTCTATTAACCTAACTTTTATTTACCTGTTAATGAAATCATCAAAATACACTGAGTGGGCATCTACTATGTACATCTGTCCCAATGCTTTTGAGTGCTAATGATTCTAAACTCATACTTGTATCAGCAAATATTCTAGCCAGACAAGTAGGTGGCTAGTCAGGACATAAGAAATTTAATTACTAGTTTTTTAAAGTTTCATGTAATATTTAACAAATGAGAGAGCTTGTCAGAGGCTAGATAACATCAATGGCAAGTGATGCCAAAGTCATAAGAGTTTTTACCTTTGTGTACAGGGCATAGGTTCCAAAGTATGACCCGCATATCTTGATAGTTAAGGGTTTTTAGAAAAAGAAGATTACACTCTTCTTCTGTCCATTTCAGAAACCTCAGGGGAAAACCTAAGGTAAAATGTACAACCTTAATTATCCTGTAGAGCTTAACTATACAAGGAACCAAATGGGAAAAAGGCATCTTCCACAAACCCTATTCACAAGTCATTGGACAGCTCTTTAAAATGACTACTAATAATTTAAACACTTAAATAACTTTTAGGTTACCCATTGGATCTTTTCTGTTGGGCTCTAAACAGCCTCTTTCTGGGCCAGGTTAGAAGTTGCTGTCCTTCCCAGGAAGGCCCCATTTCTTCAAGTGAATACAGGATTGCTGGTAGCTCAGTTTATCAAAGTGGAAGTGGTAAGAACTTCCAAGTGGGCAGTTCCATGAATAACGCAAGGCAACTTCAGCTTATGTGGTTCGTTGCCTGACCTCTTCTTTTAAGGTATCTCTTTCTAATTTTGATCATCCATTTCACACTCAGTTTGGCAAACTCTGCTGCTTTAAATAACGCCAAGAAGGCCCCGCAGAGAAGAGCAATTGTGTTCCAAGGATTGGCAGTGATTATCTGTGAAATGAACACACACGGGATTAACAGTTTGCTTCAATCTTGATTCTTAAGTCATACTAGTGTTATTGTCAAGAGCCCTTCCTAAATTATTAGGGCTATAAGAAAAACACCTGGGTTCTGAAATTGTCATAACTCTACACTTCAGACTATACTTTCAATGTCTGTAGCTCAGTTTGAGAAGAAAAACTCTTCCCTTCCTATAATAACGTGATTCTGAAAGAAAGGAACTTGTTTTTCAAAAAAAAAAAATCTGCACAAATAAGATATTCAATACCGAGTTTTAATTTGTGGCCGAATCCAACAATAAGTGATGTTACTTTGAAATAAATTTCCCTAATACCCAATCCATAAGAAAGCCAGTTACTCTTGTGTTTTCTTCGTATCTCAGTTACTTTAGTTTCAAATTTTTCCTCCTATCCAGTCCAATGACTCTCTTTCCTCCCAAACCCACCTGTGGATTCCCGTCTCCAGGCCTCTAGCTCCTCTTATTTCCTGTCTGTGAAGTGTCCTGTCTGAGACACTTTCTCCCTCTCTAGATTTACTACTCCTTCTCAATCTCAGAGCTTTCTCTGACCATTAAGCCAAAACCCTCTCTGGATTTCAGCAGAACTATTTGTCCTACAAACTCCTTCCACAGTTACTTTTGGTCGGAATTAATAATTTAAAGCAATTATTCCCTCCACCAAATGTTACTCTTTAAGGCGGAGGTCTTATCTTGGATTTCTGAATTCCCCAACCTGGTAAAAATGGAACACTTTTAAGCCCAGTTTAGCTGGGTGACCTTAGACAATGTGAGCCTCAGTGTCAACGTATGCAAAATGGTTATATCACCACTGTTAGGGGCTCTTGTGAAGCTGAGTGACAACACGAGTAAAGCATGGCTCAGGTTTGGGGCTCTACTTGGCCCATAAGAGGCACCTCATAATCTAGTTTGAAAAAAAACGTTTGCTCACACATTTTACATGTACAGCTGCAAACTATTACTTTTTCACCCAGTCTTGATTCAGTTAGCCTCAAGCACATGCCTCTTCATACACAGCCTTGCCAATCCATAATTAATAGTGGTAGAGGGATAATGGAGCACATCAATGTCACAGGGTCCCTACCTGGGGTCAGAAACCTTACCTGTTTGAGTCTCAGCTATGAAATTTCTTCCACTAAGCCATGATCATGTCAGGACATTTAGTGATGGTGTGAATGCCAGTCAAGCCCCAGTGCTGTGCTGGTCTGGGAAGGTATGGGTTTGGTGTGCAGCTGGCATGACACCAGCTACGGGTGCCACAGGAGTACCTCCCTCACCCCTCCCCCAACTCCAGGCAGCTCAGTCACATTGAGCTTCCCCTTGGTGGAAAGAGAGGGAAGCAAGTGAGGGACTTTGCCTGGGAACCCAAGGGATTCTCCCTGGTCCTCCCCAATTCCATCGCGACTGGGTATCTAGAAGTGTTCAGGAGAGTCTCAGCATAGCTGGGCTTAGGGTGCCCTGGCATGTTGCAATGGCTGTTGTGATCTTGCACTTAGAGAACTCATCAACAGTCTACTTTCAATTTACGGAAGGCCCTCTGAAGATGGCCAGGTACAAACAAGGCCAGACTGCAAAGACTGGAATACATAATTTTTCAATCCCCAGACAAATAAATTTCCAAACACACCAAGAACATTCAGGGAAACATGACCTCACCAAACATACTTAATAAGGTGCCACTGACCAACCCTGAAAAGACAGATGTGTGACCTTTCAAGAAATTTAAAAAATAGTTGTTTTGAGGAAACTCAAGGAATTAAATAAAACACAAAGAATCAATTATTAAATTTATCAGAAATTTAACAAAGAGATTGAAATAATAAATCAAACAGAAATCCTGGGGATGAGAAATACAATTAATGAATTGAAAAATGCGTCCGAGTGTCTTAACAGTGGAATTGACTGAGGAGAAGGAAGGATTAGTGAGCTCAAAGACAGGCTGTTTGAAAATACAGTTAAAAGGGAACAAAAAAGAAGAACACTATGACATCTGGAAAATAGCCTCCAAAGGGCAAATCTAAGAGTCATTTGCCTTAAAGAGGGAATGGTGAAAGAGACGGAAGTAGAAAGATTATTCAAAGAAATAATAGCAGAGAACTTTCCAAACTTAGAAAAGGATATGAATATCTAGGTATGAGAAGGTGAGAAAATACCAAGTAAGTTCAGCTCAAATAAGACTACCCCAAGGTGTATAATAATCAAACTCTCAAAGATCAAGGACAAAATGTAGATACTAAAAACAGTAAAGGAAACAAGCAAATAACATATAAAAGATCTCCAATATATCTGGCAGCAGATTTCTCAGTGGAAACCTTACAGGCCAGGAGTGAATGGGATGATATACTCAAAGAAAACCACTTCCAGCCAAGAATACTATTCCCAGGAAAGCCATCCTTCCAACATGAAGAAGAAATAAAGACTCTCAGACAAAATCTGAGGGAATTCATCACCACCAGACTGTCTTATAAGAAATGAAAGAACAGGGAGGGGGGAAAGGGCATTTATTGAAACCTTAAAATCTGTACCCCCATCATATGCCGAAATAAAAAAAAAAAAAAAAATGAAAGAAAGAACAGAACACTAACATGCAACAAGAAATCACCTGAAGTGTAAAACTCACTGGTAAAAGTTAGTACACAAATTCAGAATGCTTGAATTTTGTAACTGCTGTGTGTAAACCACTCATATCTTTAATATGAAGACAAAAAAATATCAAAAATAGCAAGTACAACAATTTAAGAGATAGGCAACATAAAAAGATATAAATTGACACAACAAAAATGTCTAAATGTGGGAGATGGAGTTAACTTTGTTTCTTTTCTTTTCAAAGTTAAGTTGTCATCACTTTAAAATAACTTGTTATAACTCTAAAATGTTTTGTGTAAGCCTCATGGTCACCACAAAGCAAAAACCTCTGATAGATACACTAAAAATAAAAAGGAATTAAAACATGCTACCTGAGAAAATCACTTAGCCATAAAGGAAGAGAGAGAGAAGTTACAAAACCACCACAGAACAAGCAACAAAATGGCAGTAGTACTTACCTGTCTATAACAACACTGAAGGTAAATGGACTAAATTGTCCAATTAGAAGACAGTGGTTAATTAGATACAAAAAAATAAGACCCAACTGTATGTTGCCTATAGACACACAAGACTGAAAGGGAAGGGATGGAAAGGATATTCCATGCAAATGTACCTTCCCCCCCCCACAAAAAAAAAGTAGCTATAAAATGGACTTCAAGTCAAAAACTGTAAAAAGAGGCCAGGTGTGGTGGCTCACACCTGTAATCCCAGCACTTTGGGAGGCTGAGGCGGGAGGGAGGATTGCTTGAGGCCCGAATTTCAAGACCAGCCTGGGCAACACAGCAAGTCCTTGTCTCTACAGAAAATAAAAAAATATTCAGGTATGGTGGTGTGCGCCTGTAGTCCTAGCTGTTTGGAAGACTGAGGCAGGAGGATTGCTTGAGTTCAAGGCTACAGTGAGCTATGATCATGACACTGCACTCCAAGCTGGGTGACACAGTGAGACCCTGTCTCAAAAAAAAACTATAAAAAGACAAAGATATAATGATAAAGAGGTCAATCCAAAAGAAGATATAACAATTATAAATTGTAAATATATATGCACCCAAATATATCGAGCAAATATTAATAGATCTAAAGGGAGAGATAGATTATATACAATAACTTCAACATCCCACTTGCAACAACGCACAGATCATCTAGACAGATAAACAAAGAAACATCAGAGTTAAACTATACTCTAGACAAAATGGACCTAAATTGACAATTATAGAACATTTCATCCAGCTGCTACAGAATATACATTCTTCTTATCAGCACATGGAATATTCTCTAGGATGGACCACATGTTAGGCCACAAAACAAGTCTAAACAAATTTTAAAAAACCAAAATCATATCAAGTATCTTTTCTGATCACAATGGAATAAAACTAGAAGTAAATAACAAGAGCAACTTTGGAAACTGTACAAATACATGGAAATTAAATAACATTCTCCTGAACATCCAAGGGGTCAATGAAATTCAAAGAAGGAATTTTTAAAATTTCTTGAAACATGAAAATGGAAACAATGTACCAAACCTGTAAGATGCAGTAAAAGCAGTACTAAGAGGGAAGTTTATGACAATAAATGCTTATACCAAAAAACCAGAAAAACTTTGAATAAACAACCTAATGATGCACCTCAAGGAACTAGAAAAGCAAGAAAAAACCAAACCCCAAATCAGTAGGAGAAATAATGATCTGAACAGAAATAAATGAAATTAAGATACAAAAATGAAAAGTTGTTTTTTTGAAGGTAAATAATCAACAAACCTTGAAGCTAGACTAAGAAAAGAGAAGACCCAAATAAAATCAGAGACAAAAATGGAGCCATTACAACTGATACCACAGAACTAAAAGGATCATTAGAGACTATTATGAACAAATATATACCAACAAATTGGAAAACATAGAAGAAATGGATAAATTCCTGGAAACAAAACCACCTACCAAGATTGAACCATGAAATAGAAATATGACAGACCAATATGAGTAATAAAATCAAAGCAGTAATAAAGTCTCCCACCAAAGGAAAGCTCAGGACCTAATGGCTTTACTGCTGTATTCTACCAAATGTTTAAAGAAAAGCTAACAGCAAGTCTATTCAAACTATTCCAAAAAATTGATAGCAAGTCTCTTCAAACTATTTCAAAAATTGAAGAGGAGGAAATACTCACACTCATTCTACAAGGCCAGCATTACCCTCATAACAAAACCAAAGACACAACAAAAAAAAAGAAAACTACTGGCCAGTATCTCTGATGAACATATATATAAAAGTCCTCAATAAAATACTAGCAAACCAAATTCAATAATACATTAAAAATGTCATTCACCATGATCAAATGGGATTCACCCCAGGACTGCAAGAATGTTTCAACATATGCAAATCAACAAACATGGTATATCACATTAACAGAATTAAGGACACAAACAATGTGATCATTTCAATAGATGCTGGAAAAGCATTTGATAAAATTCAACATCCCTTCATGATAAAACTCTCAACAAACTGGATACAGAAGGAACATGCCTCAAAACAATAAAGGCAATCTATGACAAATCCAAGCTAACATATTCAATGGGGAAAAATTGAAAGTCTTTCCTCTAAGATCTGGAACAAGATAAGGATGCCCACTTTCATCACTTTTATTCAACATAGTGCTGGAGTCCTAGCCAGAGCAATTAGAAGACAGTGATAAAGGGTATCTAAATTGGAAAGGAAGAAGTCTAATTAGTCTTGTTTGCAGGTGACATAATCTTATATTTAGAAAAACCTTAAGACTCTACCCAAAATTGGTTAGAACTGATAAACAAATTCAGTAAAGTAGGATATAAAACCAACATACAAAAATCATTAGCATTTCCATATGCCATCAGCGAACAATATGAAAAGAGAAAACAAGACAGCAATCCCATTTACAATAGCTACAAAAAATATGAAATATCTAGGAATAAATTTAACCAAAGAAGTGAAAGATCTCTACAATGAAAACTATAAAACACAGATGAAAGAAACTGAAAAGACAATTCATGGTTTATGGGTTTAGTAGGATGTCCATACTACCCAAAGTGATCTACAGATTCAATGCCATCCCTATCAAAATCCCAGTGACATTCTTAACAGAAATAGGAAAAAAAAAATCCTAAATTTGTGTGGAACCACAAAAGATCCTGCATAGCCAAAGCAATCCTGAGCAGGAAGAACAAAGCTAGAGGTATCATACTACCTGATTTCAAAATAAACTACAAAGCATAATAATCAAAGTAGCATGGTACTGTCATAAAAACAGACATATAGACCAATGGAACAGAATAGAGAACCCAGAAATAAATTCATTTACGTACAACCAACTCACTTTTGACAAAAGTACCAAGAACACGCATTGAGAAAAGAGTATCTTCAATAAATGGTGCTGGGAATACTGGGTAACTACATGCAGAAGAATGAGACTAGACTCCTCTCTCACCATATACAAAAATCAAATCAAAATGGATGAAAGATTTAAATCTAAGACCTGCAACTTTGAAACTACTAGGAAAAAAACACTGGGGAAGCGCTTGAGGACATTGGTCTGGGGAAAGATTTTTTTTGGTAGACCTCATAAGCACAGGCCACACAAAAGCAAAAGCAGACAATGGGATTACATCAAGCGAAAAAGCTACTGTACAGCAAAGAAAACAATTAACAAAGTGGTGAGACAACCTATAGAATGGAAGGAAATATTTGCAAACTATCCATCTGACAAGGGATTACTAATCAGAATATATAAGTAACTCAAACAACTCAATAGAAAAAAGAATAATCCAATTAAAAATGGGCAAAAGATATGAATAAACATTTCTCAAAAGAATATAGGCTGGTCCGAAGGTAGTGAGTTATCTCAATTGATTATTCACAGTCATAGATCAAACTCCTTCTTCTACTCTATCCCCTCTTATCATTACTGCACTTGACTAGTCTTAAAAAAATACATACAGATACACTAACAAGTTTATGAAAAAATGCTCAACACCACTAATCATAAGGGAAATGCAAATCAAAACCACAATGAAATATCCTCTTACCCCAGTTAAAATGGCTATTACCAAAAAAGACAGAAAATAATAGATGCTGGTGAGGATATGGAGAAAAGGGAACTCTCATACACTGTTGTTGGTAATGTAAATTAGTACAGCCGATATGGAAAAACATTATGGAGGTTCCTCAACAAGCTAAAAACTACCATATGATCCAGATATACATATCTGGAATATATCCAAAAAAAAAAGGAAACAAGTGTATCAATGGCATATCTGCACCCCCATGTTTATTGCAGCACTATTGACAATAGCCAAGATAAAGAATCAACCAAAGTGTCCATCAACAGATTAATGGATAAAGAAAACATGCCATATACACACTATGGAATACCATTCAACCATAAAAACAAATGAAATTCTGTTATTTGCAGTAACATGGATGAAACTGGAGATCATTATGTTAAGTGTAGCCAGGCACAGAAAGACAAATATTGCATGTTCTAATTACATAGGAGCTAAAAAAATTGATCTCATGGAGGTGGTGACAAGAATTACAGAGGCTGGGAAGGTTAGGGGGAAGAAGGAAATAAAAGTTAATGGGTACAAAAATATAGTTAAATAGAAGAAATAAGTTCTAATGTTAGTACAGTAGGGTGACTATTATAACAAGAATTCATTGTAAGGCCAAGTGCAGTGGCTCACACCTGTAATCCTAGCACTCTGGGAGGCCGAGGTGGGCGGATCGTTTGAGCTCAGGAGTTTGAGACCAGCCTGAGAAAGAGCGAGACCCCTTCTCTACTAAAATAGAAAGAAATTAATTGGCCAACTAAAAAAAGATTATATATATATATAAATAAATTAGCTGGGCATGGTGGCACCTGCCTGTAGTCTCAGCTACCCAAGAGACTGAGACAGGAGGATCGCTTGAGCCCAGGAGTTTGAGGTTGCTGTGAGCTAGGCTGACGCCATGGCACTCTAGCCCAGGCAACAGAGCGAGACTCTGTCTCAAAAAAAAAAAAAAAGAATTCATTGTATATTTCAAAATATCTAGATGAGAAGATTTGGAATGTTTCCAACACAAAGAAATAATAAATGTTTGAGATGATGCCTATCCCAGTTACACTAATTTGATCATTATACTTTGTATGCCTATATCAAAATATCACATGTGCCCCATAAATGTGTACATTATGTATCAATTTAAAAAAGAATTTGGCATTGATGCTTTGTCAATTATTTACTTTTATCTTTCTGCTCTGACTTACCACAAATACCTTTCCTACAGAGAAACATTAAAAAAGAATGACTTCCAATGGCGGTACTCTATATAGTGACTTAATATTTTCTACTCAATTCAATGAATATTACTAAGCAGTAATATTGCTAAGCACTCTGCTAGATACCAGATAAATTATAGTGAACAAAATAACAAAGTCCCCTCCTTCATAGAGACAGTAGTCTAGTGATGAAAACAAGATCATTTAAACATCAAGTATACATAACATCAATGTCCTAAATGTAGATTACAAACTGATTTGTGTTATGAGAGATGAGGACAGTAAGGCAGACTTACCAGTCTACAAGAATGAGCCAAAACTGCTTCAGGGCAGGGAGTCTGTTCTCATAATCTTAAATAATACTCACGTCTTGGACTTTCTGGATGAAAGGATCTTTCCATTCAAAAACCACAAAAAACAACTGAGCACTTTTTTCAGCAGCTGGCCTCTGGTCAATGTAGTTAACCACACTCGTCTAGATGTAAACAGAAAGCGAAAGCAGTGTTACCATCTCTGTGTGCCCCTCCCTTGCCTGGGCCCCAGGAAAGGAGAGCAGGATGGGAAACTCAGACGTTGGCTCTCCTCACACCATTTTTAGGGGAGAGGTGCCAAAAATCTCATATACACAAGATCCTGACACTGGTACCACAGCAAAGGCTTTACCTTGGTTTGTGTGGTTCTTTGGGGAGACACACAGGATCTGGGATGTATAATAGGTGTTTTAGATTGTCCCCAATATCTGTCATTAGGTATCACAATTAAACCATATTCGAACTACCATGCAATACTCAAAATCACAATTAAAAAAGTGAAAAAATAAGGCCTGGTGTCGTGGCTCACGTCTATAATCCTAGCACTCTGGGAGGCGGAGGCACTCAGGATTGCTGGAGCTCAGGAGTTTGAAACCAGCCCGAGTAAGAGCGAGACCCTGTGTCTACAACAAATAGAAAAATTAGCTGGGCATAGTGGTATGTGCCTGTAGTCCCAGCTACTTGGAAGGTTGAGGCAGGAGGATCACTTGAGCCCAGGAGTTTGAGGTTGCAATGAGCTATGATGATGCCACTGCACTCTAGCTGGGGCGACAGAGCAAGACTGTCTCCAAAAATAAAAAAATAAAAAAAAATCCCAAATTTCAAAATATTGATCTTAAGAGCTGAGTATTTCAACCCTTCAAGTTTGCAGGGATAAAGTATAGCTGCATAAATCTGCACAGCTAACCATTCTCTGTAAATATTTAGCAGGTTTGCTGGGTAAGATCTGTTTATCAATTACTAAAGAGGCTATGTGGTGTGATGGAGAGGAGAAAGGTTACAGAGGCAGAAGCCAGACCCAACCCAGAGGCTTGTGTCCATCATCTGATCTGCGCCCTCAACTTTGCCACTGTTAAAAGGAAACAAAATGCCTGTCTCACTGTAGCAGGGAGAGGATCAACTGAAACAATCTATGTTAAAGCATCTTAAACTCTAAAACTTGATTTAAAAAAATATTTCAGTTTTATTCAAAAGAGCTCATGACACTGCCAAAAGACTTCCAATTTAGACAACAACAAAAGGCATAAAAAATTTCTCAAATTTATGGATTCACTGGAGTTTTCACCCCTTTGGTTTCACATCACAGAGCTACGAGGAAAGCCAGGGTAAATGGGGTTGCACCTCAACGTAAGGTGAACCCACTTAGGCTCCTTTCTCTGAACCGTTGTGGGGCCAGATGAGAAAGACTTGGAGTTCCTGGAGCAAAGTGTTGAGTAAAAATCCAGGAGATAACAGTTATTTTGCAAAATAAGAATATTTTAAGGAGGGTTGTCACCTCCTAAGGCACAGAAAATAGCCTGTCTCCTGCAGAAAACTGGCTTTGAGCCTCTCTCAAAAGTATGCAGCCTAGAATAGCCCTAGGAGCCAGAACTCATGAAGGGGCAGTTTAAGATTAACCTAAGACAGCCCACAACTGGACTACTGCATGACTTCTGGCCAGTGACGGCCAGGTGGTTAGAGTGGGTCTTTCTACTCCAATCCAGACCTTTGCTAATGCTGACCCTCGGAGTCCAACCCAAATGGAACACCTCCAAGGAGGAACAGAGGGTGAGAGAACGGATATGTCTCCTCTCGCTTCCTCTGCTGCACCTGGCCACTTACGCTCTCAGTGTGGATGCGGGAGGAGAGCAGAGAGCCGCTGCCTAGGTAGAAGCCTTAGAAGCAGGGATGGCCCTTGCTTTTGCTGGTGACTTACCCACAGCTCTACTGAGGCAGTCAAAATCTCCCATCTCCATCCCCACTGCCAGATCCTTCCCAAAGTCTTCGCCATCTCTCACGGGCATCACAGCAATGAGACACCTAGCATGTCTCCTGGCCTCTAGGCCAGTGGACTGAAAGCTTTTTGATCAGACTTCCCATTAGTAAAAACGTTTTGAGCATGCACCCCATATATTTGTAACTTCATAGGTGACATACAATGTACACTTACTATTCTAATGCTATACACATTTTACACATCCAAAAATTGAAATGTTAAAAGCATGAGATAAAAATAAATACCAAAAAAAAGCTAGTCTTTTCCTCCAGCATCTCAATGGATCATCATGTGCATGACACTTAAGAAACCACCATGTCCGGACTAGAAGCCCCACCTCAGGAAAAAATCTGTTATTCTGCCCCGCAAATAACAGATTTGTCATGCTGTTGCCAGCAGCTCTCAGAGTGCCACCGGATGCAGGACATCAGATACAGCTGGGCAAGTCACCCATCTCTCTGCAAGACACAGTGATCTCTGCTCCGCATGTGTGTTCTCTGAGGACTGGCCAGCATATGCACTGCCTATAGAAGAACACATGGCATGCTGTATGAAGCCCTCTGCCAGGGTCCCTTCTCATCCTGGCCAAGGTCTACTCACCCTTAAGACTGTGCTTGAAGGACCCTCTCTTCTCCAAAGCTTCCCTCCACGCCAGACTCAAGTATGGAAAAGTCACCAGCAGTTTCAAGCAAACCCAGAGCCACCTACCTCCTGCCGGAACTCCACTGCTTCCCGCCCATCCTCTTCCTTGGTCTTCACCAGTGACATCTTGACCCAGGTGCGGAAGCCCCCAGAGAATTTCCAGCTGGAATAGGCACTCTCACAGGCCTGCATGAAGCCTACCCTGTCTGGGCTTGGAGGACAGAAGATAGATCCAGGTCAATTCAGGCCTGATAACAGGACTCAACAGACCAGACTCAAAACTCCAGCCCCCACTGCAAGCGGGTTTCTTTGCTGGCACAATCGGGATGCTGCCCACTCCCTGCTTCCTCTCCAAATTTTAGTTGTCTCAACAGGGCTGTTTGTCAGTCACCAGCAAAAGCAAGGCCCATCCCTGCTTGCTTTCCATTCAGTTTCCAAATGGAGGGGGAGTTGTCACCAGCCTGAAGGCAAGAGCGTGATCCTGAAGCTCACAATGGGAGAATTCCTCCTCCCTCATCCTTCCTACCACCTGCTCCCAAAGCAATCGGCACTGACATTTGCAGACACTCCCCACAACACGGTGTGCCTGGCTCCTCTGAGAACTCTGGACTTAAACAGCCTGAGGAAGCCCCCAGTGGCCCGTCAACTCCCTCTGGAAGGCCCAGAGAGGGGAAAAGGGTTCCTTGGGGAGGTCTCAGCCAGGTGAGACGCCCATAGCATCTGCCCCAGGGTGATGCAGACGCCGCATATCAGAGCACACAGAAGTAGAAAGTGCAGCACTGTACTAAAGCAGCTCAGGAAAGGAAAACAGAGCAGGGCTGGGATCCTTTGGAAAGTCTTCCAGGGGGAAGGCAAGACAAGCCGACTTTAAGCAGGGGAGGGAGAGGCAATTCTAGGTGGCAGAAAGGATGGAAAAATGCTAAGGCAGAAGCTCTGCGCCCCTGGGGAAGAAGGATGGAGCTTGCTTCCTGTTCAGCTGGGGAGCAGCCTCCCTGCTCACTCTGAATGGAGCCTCTCAGCTCAGTGAGACCTGGCTGGGACTGAGTCACCCTCAGCTCAGGAACATGCAGAAAATGCGCCTGCCCTTAATGGGCACTCTGGGCCCCAGATGTGGCACCACAGTGTGACCTTGAAGCAGCATGTGTGGAACAGACAGGAACGTTTTTACGGTCAGGGGACATTCATCTCTGTAAGAAAAGACCAAGGGCAGCCAACATACTCAAGATACCACTGACCCTTGAACAACGCAGGTTTGAGCTGCATGCTTCCGCTTTTACACGGGTTTTCTTCTGCCTCTACCACCCTGACACAGCAGGAACCACCCCTCCCCTTCCTCCTCCTCAGCCTACTCAAGACGATAACAAGGATGAAGACCCTTATGATTATCCACTTCCACTTAATAGAAGATACATTTACTCTCCCTTATGGTTTTATTGAGAACTTTCTCTAGCTTACTCTATTGTAAGAATGCAGTATATAATTCGTGTAATATACAAAATGTGTTAATCAACTGTTATGTTATTATTGGTAAGGCTTCTTGTCAATAGTAGGCTATTAGTAGTACTGGCAGAGTCTAAGTTATATGTAGATTGTCAACTGCATGGGGGTCAATGCCCCAACACCCCAGTTGTTCAAGGGTCAACTGTTTTTATGGAAAACACACAGAGCCCTCATTAAGGGCAAAACATGGTTCCCATGCACACTACAAGGGAAACCAAGATACCAGGCAGGGACTTGCCCTCAAGGGGGCTCGCAAATCGAAGGCAGCCCCCCGGCAATGGCCAGACCAAATGATCTCTCCAGAACCACCGAGCACTCTGTGCATGGTAAGCCAGAATGTTCCTCCACACCAGACTTTGCTGAACTTTATTATTATAAGAGGTTTAATGGACCAGCCAAGCTTATGAGGTCCTTTCCTGGGCCAGCGGGTAACCTGGCAGCGCTGCTTCCCTGCCCCTGCCCCCAACCCCACTTCCCAAGCCTAGGCAAGTACAAGGCTGGAATAAGATTTATGAAGTAGACGGCAAGCCCACTGTGAACTTTTATAAAAGCCCACCTTCGCAGGAATTCCTGGAAAGAAGAGAAAAGGAGGTAATCAATGGCGCTGAAGTCCTCGCTACTTTTGTTCAGGCGGAACTGGAGGAAGACCAGCTCCCGCTTCTTCACTTCCCGGGGCCCCTGGACAATCAAGGCGGATTTCTGCAGGGAGACAAAGGACAGAATCTCAGTCCCGGGAGAGCTGCGTGGACCCTCTCCACATTCGCCTGAGACACACAGAAGCCTCTGGGTCTGCAGGCGGAAGCGCTGACTGGAAAGCCCGCAGCTCCTCGCCCAGCAGCCTCCAGTCGCCTGCTGGCCAGACCCGCCTGGTCAGGAAGCGCAGGTCTGCGTGCAAGACCCACGCTCCGCCTGGGGGCTTTTCTCAGTGCGGTGCCCAAACCAGAACCAAATGCAACTCATCCTCTGTCCACTCTTCCCATTGCTTGGTTGGACCACAGAAGCTCTGTACCAAGGAAGATCACTTCCATCTATTACATGTGCAAATCTTTTCTTCCAGTCTGTTACTTTTAACTTTGTTGCCAACGTCATTTGTTATATGGAAGCTTTAAATTTAATATAGTAAAACTTATTAATCCTTTTCTTTATGGCTTCTGGGTTTTGCTTGCTAAAGAAAGCTGAAATTATATCAATATTTTCCTGTATTTCTTTATAGCACTTTTTAGTCTTTTTTACATTTAGATATTTTATATACCTAGCTTTACGTTTTGTAAACAGTGTGAAACAGAGCTCTAACTCCTTGCCTCCAAACAACAGAGGTTTTAAAGTCCCTTCCCCTTTTCCTCCTTTATCCTATACTAAACTCAAGTAGAAAATATATATGTCTGCTCCTGGTCCTAATACGATTTATAAATTTATTTGTCTCTGTGCTAGTACTGTACTGCTTTGATCCCTGTGCTTTTATACTGTTCTGATATTTTACTGAGCAGGTCCCCTCCATGTGACTCCTCCCATCCCCCCAATCCTGTCTTGAATATTTTTGTACATGTGCTCTTCTAAATGTACTTTCAAACTAGCTTGCTGAGTTCCATCAAAAAAAAAAAAAAACCCATAGAGACTTCTGTGATAAAACTGAATTTATGAATTAATTTGAGAAAAAAATCTTTTTTTTTTGAAACAGGGTGTCACTCTGTTACCTGGGCTAGAGTGCAGTGGTGTTGTCATAGGTCACTGCAACCTTAAACTCCTGGCCTCAAGCAATCCCCTTGCCTCAGTCTCTCGAGTAGCTGGGACTACAGATGTGTACAGCCATGCCTGGCTAATTTTTTTTCCTTTATTTTTTATAGAGCTGGGGTCTCGCTGTTGCCCAGGCTGGTCTCAAAGTCCTAGCCTCAAGCGACTGTCCTGCCTCAGCCTCCCAAAGTGCTAGGATTATAGGGGTGAGCCACCACACTCAGCTGATAAAACATATTTTTACATCAACTTTTATAAATGCTCTACAGACATTTGAAAAGAGTATACTATCAGGTACAAAGTTGTATACACACACACACATACATGCTCTAAATTTATTAATTTGCTATTCAATTCTTACTTATCCTTATTACTTTTTGTCTATTTGATCTGAGAATTTCTGAGGGGTGTTAAAGTCACACTCTAAGGTGTTGACATACTTTATTTCTAACAGGTTTTGCTTAATATATATAAATGGCATGCTATTTTGTACATAAAGATTTATGACTGTTAACGTTAACTCTTCTTAGTGGAGAGGAGTTGAACCTTCTATCAATATTAAACAGCCTCCTTTTAACCCTTTACCCCTGGAATTCTCTATTGACTCATGTTAATACTGCCACTCCACTTCTGGTTATTGTAGTATTCGTCCAACAGATCTGTGTCCATCCATTTATTTTCAACCTTTCTTGACATTTTAAGTGTGCTAACTATCCCCAGTTTCCATTATCTGTTTCTTCTTTTAGTACCAGAACCACTTCCCAATCCCAGATTTCAGCTCAACACAGTGCCCCTGCTATAGCCGTGTGATGAAGTCCTAGAAAGTGTGAAAAAGTGACTCATGCAACTCTGTGTTATCCTTCAACGAGAACTGCCTATCCTCTACTGCTCACCTTCTCAGGAGTGGGCATGTGCACACAAACTGACCTTATGGACCAGAACAACACCCAAGGGACAGCACAGGGACAAGACAGAATTAGAACAGAATACAATTGAATAGAATGGAATATAACAGAATGTAAGGGAACGCAAGAGAACAGAATGGAATGGAATGAGATGGAATGGAATGGAATGAGATGGAATGGAATGGAATGAGATGGAATGGAATGGAATAGAATTAAATTATAAGTTGAATTGAATTAGAATTGAATTCAACTTATAATTTAGAATTCATTGAATTCTAATAACTTAGAAGTACAACAGGAATAGGATTAGAATTAGAATAAAATCAGTATTAGAACAGGAATAGAATTAAATTGAATAAAAATTAGAATAGAATAGAATTAGAATGGGAATAGAATAGTTAGAAGAGGGCTACAACTGAAATAGGGTTAGAATTAAGAACAGGAATAAGATTAGAAGAGGAATAGACAAGGTCTAGAATTAGAATAGGAATAGAATTAGAATAGAACTAGAATTAGAATAGAATTAGTATAGAAACAATAGAATTAAAATTCAATTAGAATATGAGGCCTACAACTGGAATAGGATTAGAATTATAATGGGATCAGAATTAGAATAGAAATAGCATTAAATTGAAGAGAATCATAATAGAACTACAACAGGAATAGGATTACAATTGGAATAGAATTAGAATGGGATCAGAATTAGAAAAGGAATAGAAAAATTCAACAGAATGAGAATTAAAATAGAATTGAATAGAATTAGAATAGAATTGGAATAGAATTAAACATAATGGAACACAATGGAATGGAATTAGAATAGGAATAAATTAGAATTAAAATAGGAATAGAAGAATCAGAATAGAATAAGATCAGAACAGTTCAGTACAGATCAGAATCAAATAGATCAGAATAGAATATCAGAATTGATCAGCAGAATAGATCAGAATAGGATAGAATGGACCGAAATAGATCAAACAGATTAGAATATCAGAATAGGTTAGCATAAAATAGATCTGTAGATCTGTTCTATTCTATGGTGGTCTACTCTATTCTGGAGTGGGAATCATTTCACAGCAGGATTTTAGGAGGAAGCCATACTAACAGAAAATTCTTATTATTTATTTATTTGTTTTATTTATTTATTTTTTTGAGACAGAGTCTTGCTTTGTTGCCCAGGCTAGAGTGAGTGCGGTGGCATCAGCCTAGCTCACAGCAACCTCAAACTCCTGGGCTCAAGCGATCCTCCTGCCTCAGCCTCCCGAGTAGCTGGGACTACAGGCATGCGCCACCATGCCCGGCTAATTTTTTCTATATATATTAGTTGGCCAATTAATTTCTTTGTTTTTTTTTATAGTAGAGATGGGGTCTCACTCAGGCTGGCTTTGAACTCCGGACCTTGAGCAATCCGCCCGCCTTAGCCTCCCAGAGTGCTAGGATTACAGGCGTGAGCCACCGCGCCCGGCTAGAAAATTCTTAGTGTGATTCTTTCATCCCCAAACTCACTAATACCTCCCTGTCACCCAAAGGAGCAAGTCTGGCTCCACAGCACAACACATGTGCTTTTACCATCTGGCTGTTACTCTGTCCACAGCTTCCTCTCCCATCACTATGACCCTCTAAAACACTTTGCCTGCACTGTAATTTTGTTCAGAGGCACAAGCACAACATATTGTCTCTTCTCTTTTAGGTCCCGGTGTGCAGTTTCCTCTGCCTAGAAAACCTTTCCTTCCCTCTTGATCTGAAAAACGACTGCAGCCCCTTTAAATCTTTTCTGAAGCAAAGATATGAGATAAGATGTAAATTAATACGAAATTCCTACCCTGCCTTTAAACCCTGTGCAGGTGCTGCTCCTGCTGCTCAGAGCCCCTTCCCTCTGTCGTCATTCCCAGCAGCACTGTGCATGACAGCAGAGCCAAGTCAGGGCCCAGGAGTCCTCGTCCCCAGACCAACACTCCTTCTTTACGTTACCACATTTATTTCAAACTATGGATTCCTAGGCCCTGTCCTCAGGAATGATGATGTAATTTGCTTCACATGAAACCTGGGAATCTATATTTTCAAAAACTATCCTGGTGAATCCGTCAAGGGTCAGGTATGAGACCCACTCTGCTACATCACACCAGCCTGCCCTTTGGCCTTGCCTCTCTCCCATCAAGGACAGGGTCTCACCACACCTTTAGGATCCCTGAGGATCACTCAGCAATGGAAGGCCTCCCCGTCCTCCCTGAATGCAGGCCACAGCCAAATGTCCACCTGGCACCAAGTGTCTACTCAGGACCAAGGCCCCACACCCAGTAAGTGGGAGAAGGCCTCCTGGGAAGAACGCGTGGGCCCTTGGGGTACGGGGCTAACCGAGCACACTGCCCAGACCCAGCTCTGGGAGACAGTTACCACGGTCTGATTGGAGAAAGGGTCCGTGTAGTTGATCCTCTGGGTGGTACAATTCATGTCACCTGGCTGGCCAGGGTTCGTCAGAGGGGGAATGACCTCGTAATGGTGCTTACAGCTGAGCAGCTGGGCCTGACCAGGATATAGAGCAATGCCTGGGGGCACAAACAGGGAAAAGCAAATGTCAGAAGTCATAGCCCTGACCACACCCCCGAAATCCTCTCACACCCACCAACGATCTATGTTCTAGACTCCCCGGGTGACTGCAGAGAAGGGAGAAGAAAAAGCTCACAGGGGAGGGGAGTTGCATCCCTGCCCTCAGAAGCCCTAATCTAGTGGAGGGCACAAGCCCCTCCTCAGTAAGCCCCTTGCTGGCTTAGGATACAGCCACCCCCCGATGCCCACACTAAAACCTGCTCCACCTCAAAGACCCGCTCCACACACTCTGAGGGAGCCTTCCTTGATCCTTGACTGAGCCCAACTGTGCCCATCCCTCTGGCCCATCACCCACCTGCAGAATGCTGGGAGGCTCTAAGCCATGGGATTCCCCAGAACTCATTTCATCTCTCATCTCTGCTCTGATTGGGAGCTCCAAGTGTGGGAGTTGCATCCCAATAGTCCCTCCCACTCCCCCAGCCCAGGCACCTCCCTCAAGGCTCTACTGACAGTTGTTCCATTCTCGCAGAAATGCTGTAGCACATGGCATCAGACACAGAGTTGCAAGACCAAGAGAACAGACACAGAAAGTAGAACCCAAAGATAAAGGGGACAAGTACAAGATGGGCAAAGATGGACAGACGAGCCATGACCAGCACACCTGACTGTGCTGGCTCTGCCTTGTGAGCAGGCTCTCCTGAGGGTTGCTCAGGGGCATCCTATCGACAGAGCAGCTGGCACATACTGGGTGGGCAGAGCCTGAGCCGACAGAGCTCATGCCTCCCCATTTACTCTGTGGCCTCCAAAGTGCCTAACACTAGCCCAACAACACAGAGCAGACAGTCCAGAACCAAGTTGACTCCCCAGTCAGGGACCAGACCCCTCAATGGGGCAGGAGAAGTATACACAGTGTGGCCTGGGAGCCCCTCTCCAGGCAGGGCCTCTGCCCACCTCTGAGTGGCCTTACCTCCTCTGCCACCCCCCATAGCCTTGACTCTCACTTCCCCTCACCCCTGGCCTCTGGCCCAAGCCAGGCTAGTCCCCTCCTTTCCAGAGAGGCCCTCTGCCTCCCTATACTCTCCTTCACTCCTGCTGATCCTCCTCCCAGAAAACTCTCTCTTCCTACCTATGTGCTTTACAAAGCCCAGCTCAAATCCTACCTCTCTGCAAAGCTTCCCTTGGCCACCCCAGTTCTGCAGTAACCATTCTAGGCTGTGCACACAAAATGCTCTGCTGGGTCCTGTCAGCACCTCTTTGGGTGTGTATCCAACACCTAGACTACACTCCACCCTGCCTGTAGTGCCCAGCACTGTGCTAGGAATACAATGGCGGCTCAGGGAGTTTCTGCCAGTCGAGGGTGCCTGGTCCACAGCAGGCTCTACCTGGGGCATCATAGCGATCCACCTCTTTGTAGGACACAGACATGACAGGGTGCTTGAGTTTCTCACGAAAGTCCGTGATGGTCTGGTAAACCAGGAAGACGGCCACAGCCATGAGCAACAGGTAGATGAAGATAAGCAGGACCGAGAAGACATTCTTCAGGCAGGCCTTGCTGAAGCGGATGCTGCTGGAGACGGACTCGCTGTCCAGGCCTGACGACAACAAAACACCATGTGACCCAGCACACACGGGCAAGGTACAGCCAGAGACAGCCAGCAACCTCCAGGTACTTACCTGCCTTACCAAGGAGGAGATCACCCACACCCCCAACCTTTCTACCTCACCCTCCAAACTATAACAAAGGGCACCTGCAAACATTTACTACCAGGCAGAGGGCACCAAGCTGAAGGAGACTCATTTATTGTCTTTAAGGAGTTTACTCTCTAGAAAGATACGCAGTTACAATCCAACAAGTGAGCTGACCCCAACCCGCCTCTAACTTTATCCCTCACCACTCCACTTCCTCAGTTCCCCAGGTCCACCAATGGACTTTCTTGTCTTCCAGAAGGCCCTTCTCAACCCTGGAGCCTTGCACATTTGCCATTCCCTGTGCTTGGCTTGAAGCACTTTTTTTCCACAGCTGACTCCTAACTCATCCTCCAGGTTCCAATTTAGAAAGACATTTCTTTGGGTAGTAAGCCTTTCCATGACCCCTTACCTTTATTTGGGTAACCCTTCATCATCGTTTCCAGGAAGCCCTACATGTCCCCCTACTTCATCACTCTGCTGTATCACTGTCTGTATGTCTTTTTATCCCCCTAGGCTGCAAGCTCCATGAGGGCAGGGGCAGGGCCAGTCTTATCCAGAACTGAATCCCTTGCCCTTCACACTGTGCCTAGAACATGGCAGGCATTCTGCATTTACATGGTGACTGAGTAAATGCGTCCTGATGCCATTTCTACAACACAGCTCTGCCTCCCCTACCTCCCTCACACCATCCTGAGCCTAGATCAATCACTGTTAAGGATGAAACCACATCTCCCATCAAAATTCATATGTTGAAGCCCGACCTCCAATGTGACTGTATTTGGAGACAGAGCCCTTAGGGAAGTAATTTAAAGGGGTCATAAAGATAGGGCCTTGATCCAACAGGACTGTGTCCTTACAAGAAGAGGAAGACACACCAGGAGTGCATGCACACAGAAAAACGTCCATGTGAGTATACAACGAGATGGTTGCCATCTGCAAGCCAAAGAGAGGCCTCACCAGAAACCAACCCTGCTGGCACCTTAATCTTGGACTTTTGGCCTCCAGAACTGCAAGAAAGAAATTTCTGCTGTTTACACTATCCAGCCTGTAGTATTTTGTTAAAGCAGCCAGAGCTAAGATAATCCCACAAGGTTCCCTGTGGCCCCCTCAAAAACAGGAAAAGCCCTATTTCATCCATAGCACAGCTGGGCACAAGGACAAAGGAAGTGTCTGAACGTAAGCTCAAAAAGATAACTGTAAGCTCAAAAAGGTAACTGGTTGGCTTCCAGCAGTGACAAAGTAGCTTCTTCTGGCTTCCAGCAGTGACAAAGTAGCTTGGCCATAATACCATCCTTCCACAATTAACAATGACAAATTTCAACAATTTATTTAAAATTATTTGAGAGCATAGGAGAATGACCAAAAGCAGGCAGAAACTGGAAGAGTCTACCCTTGAAAGAGAAAAACTGCACCTGGTGAGATTTGTAAATCTGTAGCCTTTTGCCTAAGGGCACATGCCAATCCCTTTTAAGGCATGCCTCAGAGTGGCCAAGGATAGAGTTCAGGGATGGAAGGGCAGCCAGAAAGTTAATAAGAATCCTTGGAAGAAAGCAGTCAAATAGGGTGAACCTCCCAAATCTGCAAATGTTCAAACTTTTGGCTAGAGACCCCAAGGGGCCCAGCGAAAAAGCAGCAACTGATAAATGAAAAAACTGAGTGGAGATTTCAACTATTGCTAATGCAGGGGAGATATGAGTTTAGAGCCTAAGTCTTGCCATATTAACTACCTGCCAAGATAAAAATTCTTCAGAAGATCATAACAGAATCCAGAATATCTATAATGTATCATTCATAATTTCCAGTGTGCAATCAAAAATCACTAGACATGCTAAGAAACAAGGCAATGGGACCTATACTCAAGAAAAAAAGCAATCTATAAAAACCAACACCAAATGATCTGTATGTTGCAATTTGCAGACAGGAACTTGACAGCATTTAAAGGAAAATACATAAATAAGGAATAAGGGGCGGGTAAATAGAGAAATAGAAACTATAAGCTGAATACATAGCTTCAGTTTTATAGGATGAAAAGAGTTGTAGAGATGGAGGTGATGGTTGTTGCATAGCACTGTGAATGTACGTAATACCACTGAACTGTACACTTAAAAATGATTAAGACGGTGAGTTTTACATTATATGTATCTTACCACAAGAAGAAAAGTTTTATCAAATTTTTAAAAACAAAATGGAAATTCTAGAGCTGACAAGAAATAAAATGAAAGATTTCCTGCACAGGCTTACCAGCAGAAGATGGCAGGAAAAAACAGTCAATGAACTTGAAGTTCAATGAATAGAAATTATCCAATCTGAAAAAATACTGAAGAAGAAAATGGAGTCCAGATAAATATGTGACAATATCTAGGAGTCTAAGGCATATAACTGGAGAGAAAAAACTGGGTCACAAAAAATATTGAAAAAATAGGCCAAAACTTCCCAAAACTGGAGTAAGACATCAATTTACAGATCCAAGAAGCTCAATAAATGCCAAACAGGATAAATAAGAAAACTATCTTGAGGAAAATTACAGTCAAACTGCTAATGTAAAGATAAGAGAAAAATCTCGAAAGAAGTCAGAAAAAAGGGACATATTACATATAAGGGACTGATACTAATGATGACTAATTTCTGAACAGAAATATCAGAGGTCAAAAGACAACTGAAGGCCGGGCGCAGTGGCTCAAGCCTGTAATCCTAGCTCTCTGGGAGGCCGAGGTGGGCAGATCGTTTGAGCTCAGGAGTTCAAGACCAGCCTGAGCAAGAGCGAGACCCCATCTCTACTATAAATAGAAAGAAATTAATTGGCCAACTAAAATATATATAAAAAATTAGCCGGGCATGGTGGCACATGACTGTAGTCCCAGCTACTTGGGAGGCTGAGGCAGCAGGATTGCTTGAGCCCAGGAGTTTGA
>VSMD01105807.1:26030-85690 GCA_008750895.1 Mirza zaza
AGACTCTGTCTCAAAAAAAAAAAAAAAAAAAAAAAAAAGACAACTGAACAGTCCAGGCATGGTGGCTCATACCTGTAATCCTAGCACTCTGGGAGGCCGAGGCGGGAGGATCACTCAAGGTCCGGAGTTCAAAACTAGCCTAAGCAAGAGCGAGACCCCTGTCTCTCCTAAAAGTAGAAAGAAATTAACTGGCCAACTAAAAATATATAGAAAAAAATTAGCCCGGCATGGTGGCGCATGCTTGTAGTCCCAGCTACTCAGGAGGCTGAGGCAGAAGGCTTGCTTGAGCCCAGGAGTCTGAGGTTGCTGTGAGCTACGCTGACTCCACAGCACTCTAGCCAGGCAACAGAGTAAGATTCTGTTTCTCAAAAAAAAAAAAAAAAGACAACGGAACAATATCACAATATCTTTAAAGTGCTGAAAGAAAAAAGTATTTTGTCAACTCAGAATTCTACATCCAGCAAAACTTCAAAAATAAAGATGAAATAAAGATATTTTCAAACACAAAAGCTCAGAGAAAAGGTGCAGACCTGCACTACAATGCATGCTAAAGAAAATTCTAAAAGCTAAAGGGAAATGACACCAGATTATAACTCTCAGATGTAAAGATTACTGAAAATGTTAAATGGGGGAGTAAATACAAAAAGCTAATTTTTTAAAATTTAAGACTAAAGCAAAAATTATTCAACAACATTATAAGGTTTATAATTTTCAAGAAAGAATAAGAGAAACAAAACAAAAAAAAGTGAGACAAATAGAAAAGAGCAAAATAGTAGAATTAAATCCAGTCATATGTAAATGGCCTAAACACTCCAATTAAAAGGCAGGGACTGTCAACCCAGATTAAAAACAAGATGCAACTATATGTTTTGATAGGAGATGGACTTTAAATACAAAGACACTAAGGAGTTCCTGCTCATAATTATTTCCTTTTTGTTTATTTAAAAGCACAAAAGCAGGGTCAGCAAGAACTCTCACAGTGCCCTGGGTTGGTAGAAACAGGAAATAATTCATTCTTTACTTCAACATATATCAAACACCAAGTCTATATGCAAGACTTTGTACTAGGTGCCTCAGGGAGATATCAAGAAAGCAGGCTGATGGTCTTGTGCTACAGAATTCAGAAAGAAGTGAAAATATAAAATGTGAGGTTTCCTTCACCTGGAAGAAAGACTAGAGAGTACAGGGAGAGAGGGGCAGAGATCAGCAGAGACTTTATAGTGGAGGTCACGTTAGTCCTGTACCTAAAGCACTAGAATTATGAGGAAGAAAATAATTTGGTTTTCATTATTCATTTATTTTCTGACGGAAAGAGCAGCTATACAGCCCAGTGGTTAAAAGCATTAACTTTACAGAAAGAGTCTTGGGCTCCAGCCCCAGCTCTGCTAACTACTCTGACCCTGGACAAGCTACTCAGTGCTCCCTAAAACCTTACATTTTTCATGTGAAAAGGAAATCATCGTTTCAATTTTATAGGATTTTTGAGAGAAGTGTAAGTGAGAATGTTGCAAAATGTATTACATAGCACCTGCTCAATGGTAACAACTACTGTTACTAAAGAAACAGAATGTACTTCAGTATATACTCTACTTAAAAAAATGAAGGCCGGGCGCGGTGGCTCAAGCCTGTAATCCTAGCTCTCTGGGAGGCCGAGGTGAGCAGATCGTTTGAGCTCAGGAGTTCGAGACCAGCCTGAGCAAGAGCGAGACCCCATCTCTACTATAAATAGAAAGAAATTAATTGGCCAACTAATATATATAGAAAAAATTAGCCGGGCATGGTGGCGCATGCCTGTAGTCCCAGCTACTTGGGAGGCTGAGGCAGCAGGATTGCTTGAGCCCAGGAGTTTGAGGTTGCTGTGAGCTAGGCTGACGCCACGGCACTCACTCTAGCCTGGGCAATAAAGTGAGACTCTGTCTCAAAAAAAAAAAAAAAAAAAAAATGAAGTGCTCAAAGACGAGAGACAGCAAAAATGAAGACTACAGAACTATAATCTCTTAAAAGCAACAAATTTGAAAAAATACATGCTCAAAATAAAACAGTGGCGGGGCAGAATACAGTGCCTTCCACATAGTAGACATGTAATGTTTCCATGTCTGTTAAATGAATAAACAATTCAAATAATAGTCGAACTAAGTCTTGCAATGCTAACTCAATTTGTCAGAGAATACTAGTGCATTTCAGACACGTAAAACTATAAACCAATGAGTGTTCCTTGCTGTTTTCTGGAAAAAATATCGTAAGAAGTTTTTACTTTCTTTACATAAGAGTGCAAATTCCCAGAAGGGCAGTGAGATCCCTTCAGGTTGTAAAGAACAGGTTACTGTGGGCAATGGAGGTTGCAGCTCCAGAGAGAAAGACGGACCAGGGACATGGGCAGCTGAGAACTAAGCCACAAAGGTCCACAGCAAGTCTAGTTGTCCAAAAGGAACTCAAGCAATTCTTTCTCAGTTTCTTTTGTCTTGATTCCACTTCTGCTTCTGCCTATCGCTATTAGAAACTATCAATTCCTGCTCCCTCACAGATTTGCTATCTGCCTTCTTTCCATGTTTCTCTCATGACCCTGTCCCTACTTTACTAAGTCCTTCTCTGTGAGTCTTGCATTCAAATCCTCTCCCAGAGAGTGTCCTATAAACAGCCCTCCACTGCATAGCTCACAAGACGCGCCCTCCTTCACGCCTAGCCTCTACAGACAGTTTCCCTTTCTTTGGGCACTGATCCCTGACCAGTTAGGCATAGCTGGGCTGCAAGACCACAGGATCCAAAGCAGGGTGGTCTGTGCACAGGAATCTACCCATAGCCATTTAGCTTG
This sequence comes from Mirza zaza, assembly GCA_008750895.1. Classification (NCBI taxonomy): domain Eukaryota; kingdom Metazoa; phylum Chordata; class Mammalia; order Primates; family Cheirogaleidae; genus Mirza; species Mirza zaza. The sequence goes on from VSMD01105807.1 coordinate 28,843, forward strand.
GAAGGCACAACCATGTAGGACCATGGGTGCACTTCACAACATGGTAAGAACACATCCACTGTCACGAGCTGCTCATAACTGCAGTGGCAACAAGTACCAGCTTGCCACATTCTAATAGGGTTTGAAAAGATCACAAGATAAAACTAAAGGAATTCTGAAGTGACCGATTTGGTGCATAACATCCGAATCGAAGTTTTAAGAGTTGGTATGGATCTAACAGGCCATCTGGCCCAACCCCACTCCTTGCACAGCAATCCAGATCCCACAGCCAGTAACTGGCACAACCAGAATCAGAGTCCTACAGTCCCGACTCCTAGCCCAGTGCTCTTTCCCTTCACAGCAGTGAATGTTTACATTTAAAATTCCAATCATTAATGATGATAAAAGCTCTAATTAAAAGAAGGTAACTTCATAACAAGGAGAGAAATCTGGGATACTTTTAAGGCAAACTGTATATTACATGCAGGCTAAACAATATGACAAAGATGAGCAATGACTGGCATTTGTGGACAGGTGTCTACTGTGCTATAAGCCAGATAAACATGATCTGAAATGCTCTGCCCTCTTGATGCCTTTGGTTAGAGAAAGAGATGAAGTTCTCTCTACATGTTCTTGAAAATTCTAAATAAAAAAAAAATTAAGGTACAATAAAAAAGGCCAGTTACGCCAATTGTGTCACTGTGAGTTGTTTGGCAGACGTGTTGGGAACAAATTACTCTCACAGGAATACTGACCAAAAGTTTCCTCCTCTGTTTCACTCACAGAAGCCAGGTTTAACTTCTTTATGGGCTTTTCTTGATCCACAAATAGAAGTGTGATGTAAATAAAACTAGGGTGTCCCAAAAGTTTCCATACAAAGGAAAAATTTTATAATGAATATTTCGTCAATAAAGGTACATTTAGCTACAATTTTCCATTTTCCCCATGTATGGCGACTTTTGGGACACCCTGTATTTATATATTATCCACACTTGCTGTAAGTAACATTCCAATTCTGAAACTAGAATCCATTACATTTTTACCTTAAAAAAAAAAAGGATGCTATTTGACAAAACATCCCACACACTCTGCAGCGAGAAACTGAACACTGGCTTTTCTGTGGCAAGCTAGATGAATGTGTTTTAAAAGTATACATCCTTTACCTGAATGCAAATGCATGGTGGTAGAAAGACAAGAATAATGCACAAGGTTTTCCTGCGAAAGGTAATTTATGTGTTTTGTAAAATCCATGACAGAATTCCTTCAAAAGGCCAAACTTGCCCCAGAATGTAAGTCAGGCCACTAAGGGGATCTGTGATTGACAATTCAGTTTCTGAAAACATCATAGGACCTTTATTCAAAGGACAGGAGTCTAGCTATCTGCCATAACTCTAAAATTCTACCTTGCAGAGGGCACTAGGCTAAGATGCATTCTGAATTCTTCATCTGTCCCTTTTTTTTTTTTTAGTGATGGGTTTTATTTGGGCTTTTTTTGGAGATAGTTTACATACCATAAAATTTGCCCTTTTAAAGTAAACATATTCAGTTTTTAGTATATTCATAAGATGTGAAAACATCACCATTATCTAATTACAGAACATTTTCACTACCCAGAAAGAAACCCTGTACCCATGAGTGGTCACTCCTTCCCTGGCAACCACTAATCCACTTTCTGTCTCTATGTATTCACCTATTCTGGAGATTTCACATAAATGGAATCACACATGTGGCTTTCTATGTCTGACCTCTTACACTTAATGTTCTCAAGATTCACCCAAGTTGTAGCATGTATATCAGTTCCTCATTCCTTTTTATTGCCAAATAATATTCCATTGTATGAATATACCATTTTATCTATCCATTCATCAGCTGATGGTCATTTAGATTATTTCCATTTCTGGCTATTACAAATAATGCTTATGAATATTCATGTACAAGTTTATTTGTGCACATGAGTTTTCATGTAGATATAAGTTTTCATTTCTCTAGGTATATACCTAGAAGTAGAATTGCTAGGTCATATTGTAACTATATTTAACCTTTTGAGAAACTCCCAGACTGTTCTCCAAAGCAGGTGTACCATCTTACATTTCCACCAACAGTGTATGCGGGGTTCCAATTTCTCTACATCCTCACCAAAATTTGTTATCATCCATCTTTTTCATTATAAACATCGTTGTAGGTATGAAGTGATATCTTATTGTGGTTTAGATTTGCACTTCCCCGATGAATAATGACGTTGAGCATCTTTTCATGTGCTTACTGGTTATCTGTATGTATACATACCTTATTTGGAGAAATGTCTATTTGGATTCTTAGCCCATTTTTAAATTGGGTCATTTGTCTTTATTACTGAGTTGTAAAAATTCTTTATATATTCTAAATACAAGTCCCTTACAAGATATATATGATTTGCAAATATTTTCTCCCATTCTGTGCGGTGTCTTTTTACCTTCTTGATAGTGTCCTTTGATGTACAAAAAGGTTTTCATTTTTATAAGATCAAATTTATTTACTTTTTCTTTGGTTGCTTTTCCCTATTCTATTATACACAATTGTTTCCATGGAGAACTGACTAATGACTAATTAGCCAAGTGTTTTCCTTAGTTAATCTGAATAAATCTCTGATGTAATAAACTGCTTACTCAATTAGCATGTCTGTTGTCATTTCTTTTTAATTTCAGATTATGGAGATACAAATGTTTTGGTTACATAAATTGCTTTTGTACAGTTTGAGTCAAAGTTATTATACCTGTTAGGTGTGAATTTACCCATTCCCTTCTCTCCCCTCCCACCTGCTAGATTTCTGATGAATGTTATTTCCATATGTACACATAAGTATTGATCAATTAGTTCCAATTTAATGGTGAGTACATGTGGTGTTTGTTTTTCCATTCTTGTGATACTTCAGTTAAAAGAATGGTCTCCAGTTCCATCCTGGTTAATTCAAGAGGTATTAGTTCACCTTTTTATGGCTGAGTAGTACTCCATGGTATACATATACCACTCATGCATTGATGGGCACTTGGGTTGTTTCCACATCTTTGCAATTGTGAATTGTGCTGCTAGAAACATTCCGGTGCAGGTGTCTTTTTTATAAAATGTCTTTTTTTCCTTTGGGTAAATACCCAGTAGTGGGATTGCTGGATCAAATGGGAGGTCTACTTTTAGTTCTTTGAGGTATCTCCATACCACTTTCCAGAGAGGTTATACTAGTTTGCAGTCCCACCAACACTGTATGAGTGTTCCTATCTCTCTGCATCCATGCCAGCATTTGTTGTTTTGGTACTTTTTGATAAAAGCCATTCTCACTGGAGTTAGGTGATACCTCATTGTGGTTTTGATTTGCATTTCCCTGAGTATTAGAGATATTGAGCATTCATGTTTTTAGCCATTAGTCTATCTTCCCTTGAAATTTCTTTTCATGTCTTTTGCCCATCATTTCTCCCTTTGAAAAGAATAGTAAGTGGCTGTGATCCTCTTGATAGAGGAAATGGAAAGACTGAAGCTTTTACCACATTATGGTATGGAATTATTTATCTCAGAGAGTAAAACTTAGTACATAACCATGAATGTTTGGGTGCTTAACTTGAATCTCTGCTGCTCAATGCTCAGCACTCTATTACTGTCCTCCTGTCTTGCTATTCCTACCTCTAGCCCTCATTCATTTCCTTTTCCAGCTCCACCTCCTCTTCTGGCCCCTAAATGGATGTTCCTGAGACTCACCCTTCATGGCCCTGCCTGTTTATTCTCCATCTGTCCCTGTGTCCCTGCACCATGGGACCTCTCTCCTACTTGCATAACTCTACCCCTCCCCTCTCTCCTGTCAATCTTGTACCTCTCATTGCCTCTGGGCCATCTCCATCCAGATGTACCACTTCAACCTAAGCTTAGTATGTCAACAACAGATAAGCTTCTCCCCCAGGCCACTTGCCCCTCTGAAACTATCTCTGTACAGCATTATTTTCCCATTTGCCTTGCTTCAAAACTCAGACTCTTCCATGACTCTTCCTTCTCCCCTTCCCATATCAAAGCAGCCTCTTCCATCAGCCTTTAAACATTACATCAGCACAGTTGTCTCCCTTCATCTTCACCTGGCCACACTGATCTTAAATCCCCACTTTATTCCTTTTATTGTCCTGCTCGAATCCCTTTAAATACTCCCTGCTCCCTCAAGTCCAAACCCAGACACTCAGATGCCTGCACAATCTGACCCAGCCTATCATTCCCACCTCATCTCCCTCCACCTCCCTCACCAACCCTCTGCTCCAACCATGCTGTGCTACCCACTGTCTCCAAAATGTCCTATTTTATTCTCACCTCTATACCACTGCTCATTGCTCTCTTCTCTCCCTGGCCAGCCCCTTCTTTTTCAACTACATGTTACTCTTCCTTCAGAGTAATCCCACTTCTTTCACAAATCAGCCTTTCTTCATACATTTCTGAAGCACCTGACTCTTAACATTTCTTTGGCACTGATTCATTCATTCCAGGTGGCTCAGTCACTCCTAGATGAGATGCTTTAAATACCCACCACCCTCCCGCAGAGGACAAATATGTACTAAGTACCTACATGGGTACTTAGTGGGCCAGGCACTCCACACCAGGCGTTGGAATTACAATAAAGGAGGAAAAGACAAAATCTTTGTGCTTCACAGAACTTAGGGGCAGGGCCAAGGGGTTAACAATTAAATAAAGAATTATACTCAACAAATGCAACCTATCAACCATGCTAAGTACTACAATGGAAAGCGTATAACAGTGAGAAATGGACCTCATCAGGGACAAGTTCTTTGGGTAACCTGTCTTCTCTCTCTACATGTTTTGAGTTCCTGGAGGTAGGACATTCCTCACTCACCTCTACCTGGCTTCAGCACTTGGCAAAACAGGTAAAAGAGTCCATGATTCTGCTAGGGGTAAGGGAGGATTTGGAGCAAGAAAGCATCTTATCTAGGAACTGAGCCAGAACTGGAACAAGCTGGGAGACAGTCCTATGTGTAAATGTAAGCCCTGCCACCCATTAGCTTTGAACATGTTAGTGAACCTGTGTCTCAGGTTTCTCAACTATAAACTAGGACTAACCATCTCCTTCAGAGTGGCTTTGAAGATTACAGGATTAAGTGTATACAAAAAGCCCTATACAGGCCTTGAAAGTACCCCCAAAATGGTGGCTACTATCATGATTACCCCTATTTTTATCAGAAGACTCAGAGGCAGGAAATGAGCTCTGAGAGTTGTATATCAGGCCATCAAATTCAGGCCAAGTCACTACACTAAGACCAGCCAAATGGACTTCTGAGAACTGGATCTTCTACTGTATAGAAAAGAGATGAGCCCAGGAGCGGTTTCCCAAAAGCAGAAAAGGCTCCTGCCAGTTGATAGTGCTTCCCAAAATTTGTTCTACCTGGGGCCTGGCTTCCTATTCTGACACATCTCAGGTTTTGAGGCCTCAGGAATCTGTGGAAAAAAGAGGCTGCTAAGGTCCAAGGTCCATGGCAACCTCCTAATTTACCTAGGCATTTATCTATAAAAGGAAACACAAAGGCAAGCCTCATTTTTCCAAGTTGGCAACACCCCCTTCTTCCTGCTGCCTCCATCTATCCTCTTCTGGTTGGGCGCAAGAGGGTAGTTCAGGGTGTGGTAGACAAAATAAAGAATCCCAAAGATGTCCAAGCCTTAATTCTTAGAACCTGTAAATATGTCAAGTTACATGGAAAAGCAGATGGGACTAAGGTTGCTAAGCAGCTGACTTCAAAATAGGGAGATTATCCAGGATTATCTGAGTGGGCCCAGTGTGATCACGAGGACTCTAAACACGGAAAAGGGAGGCAGAAGAGTCAGTGTTAGAGTGATGTGATGCTAGGAAGACTCAACCAGCCACTGCTGGTTTTGAAGTTGGAGGAAGGGGCCACAAGCCAAGCAATGCAGGAAGCTTCCTGAAGCCCGAAAAGGGAAAGAACAGATTCTCCCTTAGAGCCTCCTGAAAAGAATTCAGGTCAGCTGACACCTTAATTTTAGCCCAGTGAGATCCATTTTGGATTCCTGACCTCCAGAACCGTAAGATAATTTGTATTGTTTCAAGCCACTAAGTTTGTGGTAATTTGTTATAGAAACAAGAGAACACTAATATACAAAGCTTTCAAACTGCTCTACCTAGAGCCTCAGGGCTTCTGAGGTAGGCCTAATAGCAGAGCAGGAGATAGCCATGCCACTATCTTTTACATATTGGGCTTTAATACAAGAATGCTTAAAATATTTTAAAATCAATGGTATAGGAGAAAGAATTTGCAGTCAGACAGAGTTTGATTCAGTCTGTTTACCAACCGTGTGATCTCATGCTTTACCTAACTTCCCTGAGCCTGGGGTCCTTATCTGTAAAAGGAAGATGATCTCCTCACAGGATTGTTATGAGAATTAAATGGGGCATGGGTAGGACAAATTCTGGCACAGAGAAAGCAGTCAGGAAACATTAGCTGCCTCCTTCCTTCTAACATGGTCTTCTCTAAGGAGCAGGCAGAATCCCAGAAGTTCCTATCCTATTCCCCTCCCCAACAAATAGAGGAATCAGGAGGAACAAAACTCCACCTCCCCCAATCCACCCTAAGAGCTGGAGTCAAATTGGGGCTCCACTCACTCTTATTCACTGAACAAATCTATTACATGGTCAAGGTAAAAGTGGTGAGCAAAACAAGCCAGTCTCTGCCCTCAGGGAGTTTCATTCTAGTAGGACAGACAGACATTAGTCAAATGGTCAAACAAGTATACCGTTCTAACAGCAAGAGCTACAAAGGTGAGGTTTAGACTATGAGAGACAGTGTTGGAGGATGAGAGGTGATCTAGCTAAGAGGTCAAAGGTGGCTTTGGAGGAAAAAAAAAAAAAATCAGTGAGCTGGGAGCTGTAGAATGATTAGGCATTAACTAGGTGGCAGGAGAAAATTCCAGGCAGAGGAATAAAACAAAAAGGCCCTATGATGGGAGGAAATGAGGTCTAAAATAAAAGGTCAGCATGGCTGAGAGGCAGAGAAATAGGGATGAAGGGAAGGAAGGAAGAATAACTCCAAAATTCAACTATATGAGTGGTGGTGCCATTCCCAGAAACAGGGAACATGGGAAGAGGACTACTCTGGGAATGAGAAGATCACGAGATCAATTTTGGATATGTGTTTAGGATAGCCTTGGGACATCCAAACAGAGCTATCACCTAGGCAGTTGGATATGTAGGATATATAAGTCTGGAGTTTGTAGGTAACCACTGGGCTAGGGATGCAAGCAAGGGAGTCACATGTGAGCAAGCAGTGACGCAGGCCTGGGGGAGATGGCCCACTAGAGTGACAGAAGGGGGCCTACGACAAACATGTAATGCTGAAGAGCTAGACAGTGACTACAAAGGACCATGGAAAGACTGGGCTGAGAACTGTTACAACATAAAAGCCACAGAGTGTACCCAGGAGGAAGAAGTTGTCAATAGTGTCAAATGTTACTTCGAGGCTCTGTAAGATGCCAACTGACTGATAGGACCCTGCTCACCCAGCTGGACAGCAATACTGGACAGGCCTGGTATCTGTGAGGTACGGCCTATTAGATTTCCTCCCAGAGGGTTCTGGGCACTGGCCTGGATATTAGAGGCTCACCTGCTAGTAACTTCCTAGGGAAGGAGGAATGGAAGAGCAGAGACCCAAAGCATTTACCACTGTATCCACTGACCTGGCCACGGGAACTGGCTCACACTGGAGCAACGAAAACAGCAGATACCAACCTGGACATAGTCTCTGTCCTGAGACTGGTTAAATATGTACGGCATTAAAACTAGGGCAATGCTTGAGATCTGACACCAGGGTACAGGGAAGGAGGTTCCTCTCCCACAGTTGGCGAAGTGCCTGGTCTGGGGCCTCCCCCTGCAGCAACAGCACAGCACTGTTTTCCAGCCCTTCCACTTCCAGCACCAAACCCACTCACCTGGTAAGAAACCCGGACCTTGGACTTTGATTGTCTCCTCATCCAGCTTGTCTGCCTGCTCTGAGTTCTCAATCACCTGGTCCAACTCCTCACTCAGCTACAGGGAGAAGCAAAGAGGGCAAACACGTGAGCTACATCAGCCTTGCTTTTCTACACTAGAATAAGAAAGTAAAGCTGCTTCTCATTTGTCACAAAAAATCACATGATGTAGAGCAGGCATCCTCAAACCACGGACTCCGGGCCACATGGGGCCCGCCGAGGACATTTATCCACCTGCCGGTGGTTTTGCCGCGGCTGCCTGTCCTGCTTAGCAGCTGACTTGTCCTGGGCCCACAGTGCGCATATGTGGAATGTACGCCACTCTCTCCAACGACCCTCCAATGGTCTGAGGGACAGTGAACTGGCCCCCTATTTAAAAAGTTTGAGGACCTCTGATGTAGAGTGTTAGAGCATTTCTACAGAAGAGAATAATGAAGCTCATAAAATTCAAGGAACCTCCCATTCACTTTGTTATAGTGGTCATAAGTGGTTTCTTATGACCACTATAACAAAGCACCACAAACTGAGTGGCTTAAAACAACAAAAATGTCTTCTCTCAGTTCTCAAGGCTATAATTCTGAAATCAAGGTGTTGGCAGGGTTGGTTCCTTCTGAGAGTGGTGAGGGAGAAACTGTTCCATGTCTCTCTCCTAGCTTCTGGCAACGGCTGGCAATCCTTGGCATTCCTTAGCTTGCAGATGCATCCAAACTCCAATCACTGCCCCCATCTTCGCAAGGTATTCTCCCTGTGTCTGGGTCTTCACATGGTCATCTTCCTTAAGGACACCAGCCATGTTGCATTAGGAGCTCACCCTATTCCAGTTAAGACCTCATCTTAACTAATTACACCTGCAACAACCCTAGTTCCAAAGTCACAATATGAAGTACTAGGGGTTAGGACTTCAACATATCTTTTTGGGGAAACAATTCAAATCACAGTATTTCCCATGGCCATAGAACCAGTGAAAGACAGAGCCTGGAGTGAAATCTAAGTTGGCCTAGTTCTAAAGCCCACGGTCTTAACCACTTCCCAAAGGAAGAGGAAATGTGGCTTACAGTCTGCTGAGAGAGAAGAGGGAACAGTGAAGTTGGGGTCAAAGCTCTCCAGCACTCTGGCTAAAATAGGGCTGCAAATGGCAGAACAAAACAGGGAGAACGTCCATCCCAAGGACAGGTGCTAATTAGCAGCCTGGTCCCAGGCAAACTTAACCTCACTTCTTCAGTGTTCTCACCTGTTAAATGGGGAAATTATGCCACTAATAAGGGTAGAAGGGCAGGAAAAAAGACCATGATAACCCATAAGTCTCTGTAGGATTAGGGAGGAAGGCAGAAAAGGTCAAGACCAGAATTTAGAGAAGCAGCCATCACCGAATTAGGAAGTGGGGAGGGAATAGCTTTCTTAAACGTTTTCTTGAACTGTGTCATCACTTACAGTTTCAAGACATTTTTCATTAAAAATTCACCTCCAAGAGACTTGAGTTAAAAAACAGCTCTTATGCATCTATCATTCTTCCATCTACTCTCCACACCTCCATTCTTGCCCCTTAGAGTCAGGCAAAACCTCCAATTTAAAGCCCTCAAGCACAAAAGAAAAGAAAACCAACCAGTAGGAGAGGGCTGGGAGGCTGGAGATGGCACCATGCGATGCAGGCCACTAGTGGGAGCACACATAAAGAGGTCCCAAGAGGTCTCACCGGCCAAAGGGAGAGGAGAGTGTTAGGCTTGGGAAGGTTCAAAGTTCTTTGATACAAGCTTCATCCAGGTTCACCTAGACCCAGGTGGTAACACCCTCCCCACCCAGTTCCCTTTCTGACTGCCCACAGCCATGATGAGCCCACCTCCTTGCCAGCCCTTGGCCACTTCTCGGTATACCCCACACCCCAAAGCCAAAATCTCCCTTCAGCAAAGCAACCTAACTTGGAAACAGGTCCACTTTCAGAATGATCTCGGCCAGGAAGATTCAGGCCACTGTGTGGGGGCAGCCTTCTGTCTCTGAAGGTGAGAGACAGAGACTTCACAATAGACCTCTGGGAAGGCAGGGGAGGAGGACCTTCCAGAGCCTTCTACCATGGGCATGCCCCCAAAGGGCAAATGACTCCATTTCTTGCCTTATCCCTGTAAGCAGAACAACTGCTATATTTGCAGATATTTCCTTATCCCTGTAAGCAGAACAACTGCTATCCCTGTAAGCAGAACAACTGGTAGGTGAGGAGATCCTGCAGGTTCTGTGTGGATGGTGAGGGACATAGTCCTGTTAAGCCAAGACCCCAAAGCTCCCTAGAAATAGGAGCTGCCCACACCCTGTTAACAACAGCGATCATTCACCAAGGGGTCAGCACCTGCCAGGCACTAAGCCAAGTACTTTTCCGCATATGAACTCATCTAATTCCCACAACCACCCTAGGAGGTAGGGACTACCATTATCTTCATTTTCAAATGAAGAAACTAAGCCTCAGAAAGTGACTTGACAAAAGTCACACAAATGGCAAGAAGCCAGGACAGGAAGGTGGCTTTTTAACTTCAAAGCCCTAGTATTTACCCAGTATGTCCTATTCCCTTTAAACCTGAAAACTTTCAGAGTTAGGGAAAGACAAATCTCATATTCCCCAGGATTGCCCCACTATCTAGGGCATGGAATCTAGAGCCCATGGAATCTACAGCACTGGTTAAAATCTACCAGGCTCCTTTTAGATAAAGGAAACAAAGGGGATAAAAGGGAAATGGGAGGAGAAATACAGAAGTCTGTCCAAGGCCAGATTCCAGCCAAGGTCCTACACTAAAAAAATGGCAAACCTTAGGCAAATCTCATCTGCCTTCAACTTGACTTCCCCTTTTACTGTGGAGCTAAGCCACCTGTTTTATATACTCCCCAAAGCCTTTCTGTGAATTATACTCATTTACAAAGGGAGAGAGACGTACATCAATAATTATTGATCAAAACAGAAAGCAAGTTCACATGAGAAGGACAGGCAGATGCAAGACTGGTCTGGAAATTCAGCCCCCACAGAGCAGGTGGGACTTGAGGTGGCCCTTGACTAATGGGGCATTTTACCCAACAGAGCTCGCGAAAGGGTTAAAGAAGGATTAAAGAAGAAATGGTTATGAGCATGAGCATAAAGCCAGAAGCATGTTTTAAAATGGCGAGTTCCCAGAATGGTCGGAAACTAGGTGGCTGAGGAGATGGCAAAGGTAATGGGAGATACAGCTGCTGGTCTGAACAGAGCTTTGAACGCTTGCTGAAGTTTGGACTGGCCTGGACAGACCAAGGGCAGCATCAGGTCTATGAAAACAGGAATGTTCCAGGGTCAAGGCAGGGCCTCAAAACAAATCTGGAGAGAATAAGAAGAGACTGAAGGGAGAGGTGGTAACACTGTTTCACATTCGCGTGGTTAGAGCAAACACAGGGACCCAGACTGCAGGAGGACTGTGTGGAACGGCCTGAGCTCGGCAAGCAAAGGGGCACAGGAGAGGAAGGTTAGCAGAGATGAACAAGGTCTGACACCCGAGAAGAGAAGGGGGGGGGGGCGGAGACCAGTTTCACTAAGAAAGGGGGAGTCAGGAGGAAGAGCTGGTCTGAAGGAAAAGCTGGAAGCGAAGCGCAGCCGGTAGCTCAGGACAGACAAAAGACAAAGAACTGGAAAGTGATAAAGTTGTGGGAGGGGTGACACTGGCGGAAGGGATGGAGAGGAGCGAGAACCATCAATGTCGGTGAAAGCGCTTTTTCAAAGTCAAGGGGCCACGAAAACCTGAGATAATTATCCCTGTCACTAACCACGGGGGGGGGGGGGGGGGGGGGGGGGGCGCGCGGCCTTGGGCTTGGAGAAGGACTAATGCAGACAGTGCATCTGCTCCCGCTGGGAGGAGGGCGCGGGAGCTTCCACTTGTTGCAGACAACGCCAGGTTCCTCAGCGGGTCGCGCTTCTGAGGTGGCCGTAATCATTCACCTGCTGGTTACGGGTCGCGGCTGCATCCCTCGGCCAAGCGACCGGCAGCATCCGGAGGAGGCTGGGCGCCCGCTCCGCCGCCCCGCTTCCTTCCTGCCCCCTCCCCGCCGCCCCTCAGCACGCGGGGACCCCTCCCGGGACGCGCTCCCCGCGCCCCTCTCAAGAGCCCTCGGCCGCGCAGCCCGGGCGCCCCCCGCACCCCACCCGCCCCGGACCCCGCTGCTCCGCCTCACAAGAAACTTTCCGTACGTCCCCCACTCCCTCGTACCTCCTGGTAGGATGTGGAGCGCTCCTGCCGGATCATGGCACCGGCCAGAGGTACGGCACACCTGAGCCCGCTACAACCGGGGCCGCAGCGTCAGGACCTGCCGGCTCTGCGAGGCGAAACCGGTTTGCACGGGCGTCCCGGAGACCAGGCGTGGCGGCACGAGGCGCATGCGCCTCGCTGCTGCCGCCTCAGGGGCCGCGAGAGGGCTGCTGGGAAATGTAGTCCCGGCGGGGCGACCCTCAGCACCACAGGGGCGGGGAGGGCTGAGAGGTACCCAAGGGCCGGCTAACCTCGGGCTTAGGCGCTCGTGCCTCTTCGGCTCTTACTTCCGCTCTCTGTTGGAGGGGGAGGGACGGAGAAAATGAGTGAAAAGTGGAACAAGGTCAGGTGGGTAGGAGCGCCTAATCTATAATTGCAAGAGGAAGCTTGGCCTGGTGATTTATAACCGTTATAAACGTCTGGAGAGCACTTTGTACGTTACAAAGCGTATCTGTTGTTTTCAGTCAAATACCCAACAAACAAGTTTTTGTGAAAATGCTCCCACCCTCGTCTGTAACTTTGTCACCAGGCTTTTCCTGGTACATCTAGCAAAAGCTCCAGTAGTGTATCTATATAATGTTCTGTATCACAAACTGCTGAAGTAGTTTTTTCATACTTAGCTACATTAAGCTAGTCTCCTACAGCCTATCTGATGACTTCCATTGGGGAACACTACAATTACAACTTCGGATCAAAACAGATATTTTAGAAATTGCAGCACTCTGGGCTGTTACAGCAAGGTGTACAGCTAGTGTTACAGCTCTTTACCGGGGAAAGAACCAGGGGGCACACAGAGAATCAGAGAACAGTCTTTACACCTTCAGCAGGCACAGCTGACTTCTGACACACCACTTCCTTGGTCTCCTCCTGCCTTTATACCCTTGGTGGGACTCAAAAAGCGTCCAATCAGCAACAAGCTTTAATATCCAATCAAGATGGCAGGGCCAGCAAGACTGGAAGACTGGAGCAGGCAGCCGAGCACCAGTGTGGGCCGGATAGCGGGCATGGACAGGACAGGGGAGGCCAGGCCCCAGCAGCATGTACCCGCTGTGGCCTCCAGCCTGGCCCCAGCAGCCGGGAGGCAGCGAACAGCCACGTCCGCCCCTGGGTTTTCCCTGTCAGGGCCATGTTCTCACAACAAAGCAGAGACAATCTAGTAGTTACCTCCAGGTGCTTGAAAGCCTCGAGAATGGCAGAAAAGTGCTTATATGTCAAAAGATAATGAAGTGCAAAAGCAGTTCATTTGCAGAGTTTTTCTTCCCAAATCTATTAACGACTTGAAGACGTAGTCGTATAGCTTTAATTTTTGTACAATCATTTTCTGCCTCCAAGAATAGCCTCTCCATAATGCCTGAATACAGATGGCTGCATGCACCTGCTTGCTGGCGTTCTTCACGGCCATGTGACGTTTACACGCTCTTTGATTTCTAAGAGCAGACAGGTGGTAATGCCCAGCTGTAATAAACTGGAGAAGCCGAATTTTGGCTTTCTGTTCTAAAATTCTTTTTCTTACTAACCAACCGTGCACCAGTGCTTGTAGAATAATTAATTAATACAGCTTTTCACATTATGCCCATGATCCTGCAAGGAATCCTATAAGGAGGACATTTTCCTCCCTATTTTACAGAGGAGGAAACTGAGGTACTTGGTTTCGGAAAGGATGAGGGGAGGGCGGTAATCAAATAGAGTTTATTTCCTCCAGGAGTGGACTATATAGAATCCACGTTCTTTCCATTATTCCTGGGGCAGACACTTGGGGTAAGAACCCCTAGGTGGTTGTCCTAATTCTGCTCCTCACCCTCAGGTTTTGCAATGCTCTGAGCCATGCTCTCTTTGCCTTAGAATGCAACTGGTAAGTCCTGCCGTGCCTGACAGGGCCTTATGACGGCAAAAAGAAGGGATCATGCAGAGAAAACCCAGAGGCACCATTCAACTACAGCTTGGCCCTAAATGTGGCAGAGTGGACCTGTGGACTACATCTTCCTCTCGTCCCACCTCCTAAAACAGCTGTTCTGTGTGGCTGCCCTAGGTTGCTTAATGGTGAAGCAGATAGAGGCTGCTTTATTATGTCTTGGTGAATGCTGCTCTGTGTCCCTTGCAGCTGCAGCTCCCTCCACTCAGGAGGCCTCTTCGCTCCTCTCCTCCGTGGTAAGCAAGTAACACCAACCACATCAGTCCTCCTGGAGCATCAGCAGTGGGATATCCCCATCACCTCTCCTGACCACCGTCCCCCACCCCAGACCCTCTGCTCTTAACATCCATTATATGGGACTCTATATATAGCACCTAACACATTGTAGACGCTTAACAAATGTTTGTTGAATTTATGAATGGAACACTTATTACAGCCATTTCATTTAATAGTTGCTTGCCAAGATGAATAAACAACAAAAACAGCTAATTAAATTCATTACTGTATTAATATAAGGGTGGTTGACAAAACGAGTCACACAACCATAGAATTTTAGAGCTGGAAGGAACCAGAGAATTCTATTCCAGCCTTATTCCTCTCTAGTCTTTATTGGTGCGACCAGGCTGAAAAGTGATGGGCTCCCACATTTGAAGGAGATACTGGTTAACACAATATTCAACGTGGTTTAACAAATACAGTGTGCTGGGCAGTGGGATGTAGAAATGAATAAGATACCCCAAGGTCCTGGGGTGGGTTTTTGTTTTTGTTTGTTATCCTGGCTTTTGTAGCTCTTCTGTGCTAGGGTGGACAGACCATAAACATGAAGATCGAATTTTGTTTTGCTGTCCCCAAGTCCTCTTCTCCCTTTTCATCGTGAGCACACACTGATCAGGCTTTATCCTTTCTGCTCCACTGGAACAGTGCTTGTCAAGGTCACAGTGACCTTCATGTTGTCAAATCAGACAGCCTTTTCCCATCCTCTTATCAGCTGCATTGGACTTTGCCGAGCCTCCCTTCTCCTAGATACACTTTCCTCCCCTGGCTTCCAGGCCCCCACGTGGTCCCACCTTGCTCCTACCTCACTTGCTCCTCCTTGGCCTCCTTTGCTGGCTTCTCCTTATCTCCACTCTACAGGGTGTCTTTCCCCAAAGCTAGGTCTTCCATCTCCTTTCTGCTCAATCCCCAGGGGCTGGTGAAGTGGTCACTTCTAGACTCACGGCTTGAATTACCATCTATACTCTAAAGATTCTTGCTATGGGTTGAATTGTGTCCCCCCTTGAACTATGTTGAAATCCTAGGCCTGGCACGGTGGCTCATGCCTATAATCCTAGCACTCTGGGAGGCTGAGGCAGGAAGATGGCTTTAGCTCAGAATTCTGTTGAGACCAGCTGTCTTTAACAAAAATAGAAAAAATCAGGTGTGGTGGCACACACCTGTAGTCCCAGCTGCTCGGGAGGCTGAGGCAGGAAGATTGCTTGAGCCTTGGAGTTTGAGGTTGCAGTGAGCTATGAAGATGCCACTGCACTCTACCCAAAGTGACAGAGACTCTGTCTCAAAAAAAAAAAAAAGAAAAAAAATTTTTTTTGAAGTTTTAACCCCAGTACTTCAGAATGTGACCTTATTTGGAAATAGCATCATTGCAGATGTAATTAAGATGAGGTCATGCTGGAGTAAGGTGATCCCTTAATCGAATATGACTTATGCCCTTTAAAACCACAGAAGACCATATGAAGACAGACACACGAGGACAACGGCCACATGAGAACAGAAGCAGAGATTGGAGTGATACGGCTGCAAGCCAAAGTGGCTTTAATCATTCACCTGCTTGTTACAGGTGGAGGCTCCATCGCTTGGCCAAGCAACAGGCAGCATCCCAAGGATTGCCAGCAAACACCAGAATCTAGGAAGAGGCCAGAAAGGATTCTACCCAGAGTCTCAGAGGGTACGTGACCCTCCCAACTCCTTGAATCCAGAATTCTAGCTTCCAGAACCTTGATAGAATGAATTTCTGTTGTTTTAAGCTGCCCACTTTGTGGTACCTTGGTACAGCAGCCTTAGGAAACGAACGCAATTCCCAAGTGTATACAAGTGCATTATTTCCAGCCTCCAGCTGTCCCCTGAGGCCCAGGGTCACATGCCCAGCTCCCTAGGCAACTTCTCCACTGGATGTCCACCTGGCAGCAGCAGAGCATAGTCAATGAAATCATAAATGCTGCGGCCAGACTGCTTGATCCTTAGTCCTGGCTCTGCTGCTCACTGATTTTGTGATCCTGGGAAAGTTATTTAATCTTCCTGCGCCTCAGTTACCTCGTATGTAAAAGAGAAATATTACTACCTATTCATAGAGCTCTGAGAGGATTAAATGAGTTATCACCTGTACAGTCCAAGAACACGATCTACAAAGAGAGAGGTCCAGTCTCATACTAAAGGTTCTACCCAGTGTCCCACTCAGGTCTGTTTATGCAAATGAAGGATTCAAACTTGCCTAGTGATGATTGCTTAGTCAGATACATCTGAGCACTAAAGGTGCATGTCAGTAGTATATTAGCGTTAGTGGTCATTACAAGGTTCAAAGCTGAACCTGGGGATCTTCTATCTTAAATCTACTCCCCACACAATCTTTCTCATCGTATTCAACTCCACCCTCCCCTTTGCTCTGGCCAAAACTCTTGGAGTCATCTCAACTCCTCCCTTTCTTTCACACCGCACATCTAAATCAGCAAATCCTGTTGGCTCTATCTTTAAATTTTCTCAGAATCTGACCACTCGTCTCCACCTCCACCATGTAGTAAGTCACCAGCATTTCTTGTTGATTATTTTCAATAGCTTCCTAGGTGGTCTACCTCCACACTTGCTGTCCTGTGGTCCAGTCCCAATGGAGGGAGAAGCTATTAACCAATCATATCACTCCTCTGCTCCAACCCTTCCAAAGCCAAAGTCCCCACAGTTTTCTGTGTGGACAAATGTGAAACTGAAAGAGTCAATCCTTCAAGATGGATCCCAAGTGGCTAGGTGGGCCTAAAACAGCCAAGAGACCACGTGACAAGAAGAGGTCACACACTTACTGAGTTCCCCCCAAACCCACACCTGTTTAACTCTGAGACTTTCAGAGCTCACCTGAATCAACCAGAGTTCACCAGCCTCAGATAATTAGTGCTCAGATGTATCTGACTAAGCAATCAGCACTAAGCCAGTTTCAATCCTTCATTTGCATAAACAGAGCTAATTGGGAAACTGGACGGAAACTTTTACTGTAAAATTGGAACCTTCTCTGTTTCCTAGAACATACCTTCATTTTACAACAGGGGCTATGTCTGCCCAGTTTGCAAACTGTTCACGGGAATAAAGTCTTTCCTCCAAATTCCTTTTCAGAGAGCTTTAGTTCACACCTGTAAGTCCCTATAGGATGTGTCCCCCAGCCCCTACCTTTCCTAATGCTCCTAGCCCACACTCTCTCAGCTCCAACATGAGGAGCATATGTTGGCCTAAGAGCTTTTGCACTGGCTGTTCCCTGTGCCCCAAATGCTCTCCTCCTAGATATCCATGTGACTCACTTCCTCACCTCCTTCAGGTCTTTCCCCAAACGCCACCTAGTCAGCGATGCCCCCTCTGAGCATCCTATAAAAGCAGCAAACCCAACTTCCAGCACACCCCTACTCTGCTTTCTGTTTCTCCCTAGCACATACCATCTTCTGACAGTCTCCCCCCACTAGAATGGAAGCTCCACGAAGGTGAGGTTCAGTGTTGTCCAGCGTCGTTCACTGCTGTATCCCAGTGCCTCCAACAGTGCCTGGCACTTACTAGGTACTCAAATAGTTGCTGAATAAATAAATGAACAAAGTCATTTCACATGGCAATAAGAGCGTGAAAGAAAATACAACAGGATGTGTGACAGTCATGGAGCAGCTGGGGGGCGGGGTGCTGCTAATATTTCTGGAAGATGTCAAGAGAGGCCTCCTGATGGTAGTTACTTTTGAGTTGAGACCTGAATGACAAGAAGGGGCCAGCACATGCTGGGCCGCACCCCAGGCAGAGGGCACAGGTACAGTACAAAGGCGCCAGGCTGGAGCAGCATAAAGGAGACAGAGTCAGAGAGGTAGGCAGAGGCCACATCACAGAGGCTGGGTCATGCTGATCCTGGACTGGCTTGCTCTCTGATCCAGGTCTTGCTTTCCCCTGCTCTGCTCTTGGGGTGCAGGGGCTGGCGCTGCAGGTTGGGTTGCCACTGAGTTCAGTCAAGAAGAGGCACTGTTGAGAGTTGAAGGGATCAGCGCACGAGAGAAGCCAGCGGTTTTCTTTCCCTTTTTCTTTGCCTCTGGCAGTTTCCCTTGCCTACCTCCAGCCCCTGGTACAAAGGCTTGCTGTGCTTTTAGCTTAGCCAGGTAACCCAGGCCTCTAGACTTTAATAAACTCCACCTCTACCCTGCCACTGGCCGGATGGTGGCTTCCTGCTGTTGCTAATCTCTGAGTTGCCTGGGGGTTCTTTCAACCTGTTTCATCACCTGTGTAGCCAACTCCCTGCATTAGAGCCATCCTGTTTTACTCAGAATTGTTTCTATTTTTCTTGCAGGTGAATGACTGATATTCCAACTGCTTTGGAAAAATGAATCTGGATTCAAATAGAAAAGGTCAATCAGAGGGTGCCTGGAGAAATTCAAGGGCATATGAACGTATTCTTCAATTATAGATGCATCTTCAGCATCTCAGGGAGGGCGGGGGCTAGATGTGATCAGTAGAAATTACAGAGAGGATCTTTTGGCTTAAAGAGGCTCCTGACAAACAGAACTATGGAAAGAAAGGGCTCAAGCACAGAAGCAGCATGCTGTACTGCAGGGATGTTATCAAGGAACATGATGCACTGGGAAGGGGATGATATTCTAGCCAGGGTTTAGAAAGGCCTCTTTCAACCTGGAGATCCTGTGACACAGTGTAAGGTATACACGGCAGACCCACAGCCTTCTGCATCCATTGTTGCTGTCAGTTTCAACAGTTGTATGAAGGAGGCAGGCTGGCATGTTACGAACACAGAAACTGAGATTCAGATGGTTAGTGGACAGATCTTATATAGGTCACGCTGCACTAGAAGCCTGTTCTGTTGAATATGTAAATGTATACACGTTTGGTCCAGTCCCTGAGGGGGAGGTATAGCCTGGTGGTTAGGCAGAGTGTGGGACACATGGCCTGTGCTTGACTTGGCTCTGCCACTCACTGTGTGACCATGGGCAAGGTACTTAAGGTCCCTGCACTTCAGTGTCATCATCTATAACATGGAGGATAATAACAGTTCTTACATTGCATGGCCGGGTGGCTCGTGCCTGTAATCCCAGCACTTTTGGAGGCCAAGGCAGGAGGAGGCAGGAGGATTGCTTGAGGCCAGGAGTTTGAAACCAGCCTGGGCAACATAGTGACACCCCATCTCTACAAAAAAATTAAAAACTAGCCAGGTGTAGTGGCATACCCGTAGTCCCAGTTACTCAGGAAGATAGCTTGAGCACAGAAGTTCAAGGCTTCAGCGAGTAAAGATTGTGCCACTGCACTCCAGCCTGGGTGACAGAGCAAGACCCTGTCTCTAAAAATAAAATAAAATAAAAGTTCTTACATCATAGAGTTATAGTGAGGATTAAATGAGTTAATACATGTAAAAGTGCTGAAACCAGTGTCTGGCACACGATAAGCCCTTCTCTGGTCTCCTTTGCCCATTGTCCCAATCACTAAGTGTTAAGGGCCCCAAGAGCTCACTCCTCTCTGCCTACACCACTTCCCCTGATGATCTCACTCATCCCCATGGCTTTAAATACAACCTATTTGCCAATGATTCCAAAATTTCTATCTCCAGCCTGGAACTCTTCCCCCAATTCCAGATTCACATATTTAACTGTCAATTTGCTATGCCCAGTGAGATGTCAAATACGCCCCTCAAACTGAACAAGCCCCAAACTGATCTTGAGCTTCCCCTAAACCTGCTCCTATCTCTATAAATGGCAACTCCATCTTTCCAGTTGCTCAGGCCAAAAACCTTGGGGCTATCCTTGACTCCTCTCCCTCTCTAACCCATGTCTCATCTGCCAGCAAATCCTATCAGCCACACCTTCAAAAGGTCTCCACAGTCCACCCATTTCTCACCCCCACCCCATTCTGCTCCAAGGCACCACCATCTCCCACCTGGATTTATGCAGTAGCCTCCCTGCTTCAGCCAGAGTTACCCAGTTAACGCTTTAACGCATTTCTCTGTTCCATTCACGCAGAGTGAAAGCCAAAGTCTTTTCAAAATAATGGGTGTGGCCCTTCAAGATGCCCCCCAAAGCCTCTCGCTCCCTTACCTCCCTGAGCTCATCTCCTACCCTCTTCCCTGCTGGCTGATTTTCTAACAAGCAGAGCACCCACCTTCCTTGGCATTCATGCCCTTGAGTCTTTGCCCTGTCGCTCTTCTTTCCTTCCTTTTTAAACAAATACCATCTTTTCAGTGAAGCCGTCCCTGTCCAGCCTATTTATTAATGAAATGGCAACCCCCAGCCCTCCCTATCCCTCTGCCTTGCTTTATTTCTCTCCCTGGTATTTACTGCCATCTAACATGCTACTTACCTATCTCGCTTTTTGTCTGTCTGCCCATACAATATGGGCATGGCTGTCTTGTTCAGGGATGCCTCCGTCCCCAGTGATCTGGTACATGGAGGCCCTCAGAAATTATTTGTCGAATAAATTAACGCGCTAAGGCTTGCACATCTGTTAGTTATTATTTCGCGGTAGCTGCGCTGTGCCCTACCCTTTGCAAAAAATTCCTTTGGCGACCAGAGATTTCAACACAACTAGAAAGAAAAAAAAAATCGGCCCAAAATAAAAGCGAATTAATACAGCTAGGGGGTTCTACTTTGTAAATATACCTTCCCAGGTGGTGGAGTGTCGGGCTGTGTTTGTCACCCACGTACCTAATCAAGGCCCTGCGGTAACACCTGTCGTTCTTTGCTAACTTTCAGTCCCTACTCCGGAGTGAGGCGTCCGGGGTCATAACCCAGCTCGGAAGTTTCCAGAGGCCCTGCCCCGCCAACCCGGAGCGCCGGGGGCGCAGGAGGCGCGCGGAAGGCGGGGGATCCCGGCTCCCCGCCCTCGGGGCGGCCCCGGGCGCGGGGCGGGCTTCCGGGCCTCGCCGCCTGTGCCGCGTCGCCCCGCGCCGCGAGCTCGCCATGGGGGTCCCCGCGCCGCGGCGGCCGCCGGCAGCGCTGGCCCTGGGCCTGGTCCTGGCGCTCGCGGCCCGGGCCGGGCAGGCGCCGCGCCCCGCCGAGCGGGGGCCTCCGGTGCGGCTCTTCACGGAGGAGGAGCTGGCGCGCTACGGCGGGGCGGAGGTAGGCGGCGCGGCGCGGCCGGGGGCCCGGGGGCCGCGCGGGGCCTGCGGGGAGCGGGGATCCGGGAGGCGGACGCGCGGCCAGCCCCTCCCGGAGCCCGGGCTCCGCGCCGGCCGGGCCTGCGGGGCCTCCCGTGCCCCGGCGGGGACGGACGGCCGCGGGGTAAGGGTGGGCCCTCAGCCATCGGGCCGCCCCGGTAGCCTGCGCACTCCCTCTTTCTTCCCGGGAGATCCCCCGAGCCGCCTCTCGGTGGCGGTCTGTGTGCGAGCCTCAGAGCGTTTAGCTTTTAATGTTCGCATCGGTGGAGGGAGGTCACTCTGCCTACTTACGGGGTCGTGGCAGCGGAGGGAGGGAGGGCAGCAAAGCCACACCCGGGGTTGGGGGGTAAATGGAGGCAGGTCTTTGCCCGCACTTCCTCCTCCTGCCCCTACATCCCAGGTCGCCCGTCCTGCAGACTCCTCAAACGCACGTTTAGTGTCTGAGCCAAGCTGGGGCCCAGACGGGGGGCGCAGACGGGGGGCGGGAGGTTAGAGACAAAGACCCCCTCCAACACTCGCCGCATGTCGGTCAGTAGTCTGGACGCGTCCAGAAAACTCCCAACCACCTGTCGGTGCGGGTCGGTGGGGTCCAGCGTGATGGCTGTAGTGTGGAAACAAGAGGCTGCACGTGGCAAGGGCGTGGGGGGCTGATATTGATGGGGAGGTGGGAGGATCAGAGTTGGTGGGGAGATCATAGTATCATAGCATTTCAGAGCCGACAGAAACCAGTCTCCTGCTTTTACAGGTGAGGAAACTGAGGCAGGCCACCTGTTAGTGGTTGAGCAGGAAGGTTCAAAACCCTCTGGCCTGGGCTCCCTAACTCCTGAGTTAGCTGGGCTTCGATGGACTAGGTTGGCAAAGGGGAAGCAGATGGGATGGCCGGCTTGGGCATCATTTGTGAATAGGTTGGTTAGAACCTTGAGTGGATGAGGACACAGACGGAAAGGGGCATGACCGGGGTGCGACGGCATGTTAGGGCAGGCCTTCCTTGGGGGCAGCAGAGGGAACTAGATGGTTCAGAGTCAGAGGATCTGTGCAGAATTAAGTTAATATAGCAGGTCTGCTCTCCATAGGAAAGCCCCCTTGCAAGAGTGGCCAGTGTCTGGTGTCTGGACTTCTGGAGTTTTGCCATCCTTCCCTCACCAATAAGGGTGGCCCACTCTGCCTCAGCTGTATGTACAGACAGCATGGTTCATGCTGAACATTGTATGTGCTAGTCAGAGAGTGCCTGCATGACCAACCCCCAATAAAAACCCTGGGTGCTGAGTCTAGTGGGCTTCCTTGGGCATACACATGGCACACATTATGTTTTGTTGCTGGGGGAAGAGTGTGATCTGCGTGATCCTGCATGGGAGGGAGAGAGCATAAGGAAACCTGCACGTGGATTCCCCCAGATTCCACCTCTGTCTTTTCCCCTCCTGGCCATGAATACAACTATGTGCTGAGTTTTTTGAATCTTCCTTTTAGGGAATCTCCAACTGTCAGAATAGTCTGGGAGACCTCCGGCACAGAATCCAAGGAAAGAGAGTTCAAAACAGGCTTGGGAACCATGGGCCAGCTGCTGGACCCTGCCTTCCTGCCTGCACCCAGCTCCAGGACTCCCTCCTTCCACCGTGCTAAAAGGCCTTTCTTCCTCTTTGCCCTGCTGCCATTGTATCCCTTTGTCATGGTGACTCTCATGGCATTCTCCACTGGCCTCTGCCTGACTGCAGGCAGGGAGGAAGCCCAGAGGGCAGGATGATCCCCAGACCCAAAGAAAGATAAGGGCCCTGGTCTCATTTACAGGGCAGTTTCTCTGATTCACCGCTGTCTGGGTACCTCTGGCCAGGTGGCTCTGAGTCTTTGGATGACTGTCCCAGGAGACTGTCACTCTCGCTTGGGCCCAGGCAAGTGCCCTTTTGTGCCAAATGTGCCTTCTGGATGGGCAGCGCAAGAGAGTGGAAAGAGCCTTGGATTCCAAGGCTCCAGGTTCCAGAACCTGCTCTCCCTCTAATTTACTCTGTGACTCTGGACAAGCAAGTCATTTAACCTCCCTGAGCCTAGATATCCTCATCCAGAAAATGAAGATATTAGATAGATTCTCTTTGAGGCCCCTTCCAGTTTTTTTTGTTTTTTTTTTTTGAGACAGAGTCTCGCTTTGTTGCCCAGGCTAGAGTGAGTGCCATGGTATCAGCCTAGCTCACAGCAACCTCAAACTCCTGGGCTCAAGCAATCCTCCTGCCTCAGCCTCCCAAGTAGCTGGGACTACAGGCATGTGCCACCATGCCCGGCTAATTTTTTCAATATATATTAGTTGGCCAATTAATTTCTTTCTATTTATGGTAGAGATGGGGTCTTGCTCTTGCTCAGGCTGGTTTCGAACTCCTGACCTCGAGCAATCCGCCCGCCTCGGCCTCCCAGAGTGCTAGGATTACAGGCGTGAGCCACCGCGCCCGGCCTGAGGCCCCCCTTCCAGTTTTAACCTCACATACTTCCAGAGTCCCTGTCCCTTGGGAAATACATTTTTTTCTATCTTTCCTTTAAAAAAACCTGTAATGTCCTGCTCGGTTATCTGATTTCCTTTTTGATCTTAAAACTTTCAAAACCTAGAGGAGGATAAAAGAAACTAGCATATATTTCCCTAAACTTCTAAATCCTTCCTATCTCTTACCATGGTTAATCCTCATAAAAGCCCATCGAGCTGATTGATGCTTTTATTATCCTCATATCACAGAGGAGAAAACTGAGGCACAGAGAGGTTAAGTAATTTGTTTAAGGCAACACAGCCCATAAGTGGTGGCTCAAACCCAGGTCTGCTGGATTTGAAGACTTGAGCTAGGACCATGATACTGTGGTGACTCCTTCTTTGGTCTCTTGGAAAAAGACAGGCCTCTTGCTGTTATTTATGATGTGTTGTGGTTATAAATAGATAAAAAGTGATATATCCATTTATATACATCCAACTCTAGATCACAAAAAGTCTCACCTGTGCAGGTGGGCAAGGGGGTAGGGAGACATAGTGTGAAGCCGGTGCTGAGCGTGTGTCTTTATCATGTCTTTCTGGATGTTTCTGTTACTGAGTCTGCATTTATGCTTCCAAAGGAGGGAGCAGGGAGGACCCCTCCACCCCCACACCCCCACCTTCTCAGTTGCCATTTCCCAAGCCTGAAAATCCATGCCTGCGGGCTCTGCTGTCAGTGGAGGTCCATCTTCATGTGATCAGAACTCCCCCGCGTAGCACACGTGGTGTTTAACTGCTCTGACTGTTGCTCTGTATGGCCTGTGAAATTCCCATGTAGCAGAAATCACTCAAAAGGCATGCACGTTCTTTTCTACCCTTTATTACAGCTTCCTCTTAGCGCTTGTGCCTTCACTGCATACAGGGGGTCCCAAAAGTCTCCATACAAAGGAAATGTTTTATAAAATTTTGTAATGAATATTTAGTAAATAAAGGTACATTTAGCTACAGGCTACAATTTCCCATTTCCCCTATGTATGGCGACTTTTGGGACACCCTGTAGTTTAATGAGGTGATAAATATTTTACTGTTGAAGAAATGGGGAGTGTTAGTCATGAGAGGCTTGTTTTTATATCTCATGGATGTGAATGTTATATTTATATGACTCTTTGCACACAGAAAATATATATCCAAGAAAAAGCCACTGAATGGAAAATGTGGCAAAACACATGGTTAAATTATAGCTTTAATATATTTCAGAAATTGATATAAATACATAGTCTCACTTGAGAAGCAATCAAAGCCAAGGAGCAAGCAATCACAGGGAAGAAAAGGCAATAAATTATCACAAAGAAAAATGCAATCTGCTGGCCCGTGAAGCCATGCCACTTAAAATAACCCTGGCTGGGTGAGGTGGAGCAGGCTCCACCAAAGCCGGCAGAAGTTCTGGGGACTGTCTTGAAGAGCTAATTAGGGATAGTAAAAGCTAACCATTTACTGAGCTGCTGGGAGCTCACATACACTGTTTTTTTTTCAGCCTTCCTGTAAGGTGGATTGGTGTCATCCCCAAGTTACACTTAGAGAAACAGACTTGGGTTAAGTGCCAGTGAGGGATGTTTCTTTGGGTGAATTGTTTAACTTCTCTGAGCCTCAGTTCCTCTCTCTGTTAGATATGGTCATGCAAACACTTGACCATAAGCCCCACAAGGGCAAGAACCCTAAAGCCAACCCCAAAGGAAAGGCCAAGCAGCAAGTGCTTGTTGATCCTAAGATTCCTATAAACCCAACTGTGACTCCCACTCTTATCTGGCCTGTGAGCCTCCTGGCTGATGTCTCTGCACCCACAATTGGGCTGACACAAAAGACAGATCAGACTTGGGTGTCCTGGAACTGTGGTAGTCATCCCAGCCTGAGCCCAACCTGGTGGAAGTTAGAAGATCCATGCCATCTGCTTTTGTGTTATTCTCTCTTGGTGGGGGAAATTCTAAGGTGCCATTTTATACCTGCTAATATAGCAAAAAATAAAATGTAAAACCCACCGTTAGTAGAACTGTGGGGAAACAGCATTACTTGCATATTTCAAGCACTGTAAACAGTTTAATGTTTTTGAAGGGCAAACTGGTAAAATATAAAAAGTGACTAAGTTGTTCATATAAGTAGGTCCAGGAATTCTGTATATTCAAATATGCCTCAAGGAAATAAGTCATCAAATTAGAAAGTAATTTGTAGAAAGCTATTACTCATAATGCTGCCATTTATAGTTCCAAGGATTGGAAACAACCCAAATACCCAAAATAGAAGACTAGCTAAACAAACAGGTATGCAATATCACTAATAGAAGATGGGGTCCCATGGAGCTATTTAAGTGACAGCCATTCTGGTTATTTCGGTATGCTGAAATGTTTATATGAAGGAATGTTAACTATAAAAAGCGAAATATAGATTATTTATACCAGTTATATCCATGTAAGTCCATTGGTGAAGATGAAATTTGGACTGATTTAAATAATTCATCATTTAATATTAATTTGAATTCTTACCTGCATGAAGTTGCTTCAGATGCTGATTTTCTTTATCAAGGAGGGGATTGCCATGCCCTTGTCATGAGACTTTGTGAGTTTTCCAGGGTTTTGTGCATGGGCATGACATTGTCCAGGCAGGCGAGGACCAGGCTTGCCGGAAGGCCCCTTGTGACTTTAGCCACCGCTCTTTGCACAGCTTGTGAGAGGACGACATTGTGCTAACTCACACTGGAAGAGCTGGGCTCGCCCCACCCTCTTCACAGCTTCTCCCTTGCTTTCTAGGAAGATCAGCCCATCTACTTGGCAGTGAAAGGAGTGGTGTTTGATGTCACTTCCGGAAAGGGTAAGTGGCTTTGGCATTTTGAATCTTTATTCCCAGGGAGTTGGGAAGCCAGAGTGGGCACTTGAAGGTGTTAAGAAAGGGAGAGGACGTTGGGCAAGTCCTTTTCCTTCCATTTTAAAATAACCAGATTGATTTAATATTTGTCAGTGTTTTACTTCAGCAGTTTTTTTTGCCCTAATAATGCCATGCTCCTGTGCAAAAGCCTTCCATGGCGCCCCAGTGCCTGTAGAGTCAAGCTCAGACTTCATGATTTAGCCTAGTTGAAGCACTGAGAGAAGTGTTCCTTAGCAAAGAGTTGCTATTATAAGATATTATAGTGCATTTTAACAGCATCTAATGGTTTCCCTAATTGTAACTACAAATGCTGCCATGGAGGTAGTTTGTAATGGTTCATCTTTTATTTGATGCCAGACACTGCTGAATAGCAGGAGGCTTGGTTGGCTTCCACCAACATTTAAGAAGACCAAGCATTTTTCTTGTTTGCATTTTTAATATTTTTAAGAGACTATTTTCATTCTGTATTTTCTAAATATCACCTCTCAGCCTGCATATGTGACTTATTCCATATTTTGAATTAGTGGAATCCAACTTGGTAGCTGGGGGTGGGTGGCTTACTGGACTTCCTGTTGTCGCTGCTCTGCCTCTCCTTGGGCCTAGAGCCCTTTTCAGGGTTGGGTGGGGCCTCGGGAACCCCCCAGACCGCCCCCCGCAGCTGTGTGCCAGTTCCTGGCCACTGTGCATGTGCACACACACTCACACCCTCTGCCTTCCGCCCCGCTGCAGAGTTTTATGGACGAGGAGCCCCCTACAACGCCTTGACCGGGAAGGACTCCACTAGGGGGGTGGCCAAGATGTCCCTGGATCCTGCAGATCTCACCCATGACACTGTGAGCCCGATTTTGAGCCTTTGTCAAAATGCCCCACCCCCTGGGCCATACCTTTTTCTTTTTATTAACCTCTGAGCAAAAGCAAAGCTTCCTAACTAACCTGTTTACCCTCCAGTCTACTTGGTATGGTGGCCAACCATTTTCTTAAAATAGAGTCTCTTACTTTGTGCCACGGCTACTCAGAAACCTTCCATGGCTCCCTTTTGCCTACAGAGTCACGTCCAGACTCTTGTGAACCTGTGATCCAACTCTGTGATCGTCACAGTTTGGCCCCAAACTGCCTTGGCAGCCCGATTCCCCTTCTGGTCTGCACCCGCCACTGCCCAGCCCCTTACCCTTTGCTGTTAGTCTCTGAGACCTCCGGCCACAGTTGGTAGCTTAGTGGGTGAACTGGGCTGGAAGCAAGGTCTCCCTCTGTGCTCATATTTCTGTGAAGAAAAAGATAGCATTAAAAAACAAAACCTATTGAGGGTCTAAATAATTGCAACAGTAAGACTGGCATTCACCCCACGTGTGCTCAACATCAAATCTACGTTGAGATAGGTTGAGAGGAGCCAAACTCCTAAACACAACATTATGGAAACAAATGAAGAACTTAAGGAAGGGTAGGGTGCCTAAATTTATGACGAGAGGAGAGCAGAGCGTGGTGAGATTAATCAGGAGGGAGGAGGTACACAGATGGCAGCAAAGCATGCCCCACCCCACCTCTGGGTGGGTGTTCTCTGGAGTCTTTGACTCCTGCATCAGTCAAACAGCAAAAGACGATGAAGCCATTGCTCCCCTATGTCATAACTGCCCCCTCCAACCCTCACCAACATACAGGGTTGTCTCTTAAGTCAATGGTCCATTATTTGGTTTGTTAAGTTTTTTTTTCTTGCTTGCATTAGGGTGTGGGGAGGGGAAGGTAGGGATGGAGAAAGGCCTGTGCCAAACACAATCCACTCATCCCCATCCCCTGTGTTTCTTGGGCTTTTCTCCGCAAGACGGGGCTCACGGCCAAGGAGCTGGAGTCCCTGGATGACGTCTTCACCAAAGTGTACAAAGCCAAATATCCTATCGTCGGCTACACGGCCCGGAGAATTCTCAATGAGGATGGCAGCCCCAACCTGGACTTCAAGCCTGAAGACCAGCCCCACTTTGACATCAAGGACGAGTTCTGATGTCCCACCTGCAGGAGCAGCTCCGTGGGAGGGTCAGGCAGGACACCACTCAAGCACTGAGTCTCCTGCAAAGTGGGCTGCGTGAAGACTCTGAGTCACGCAGATCTGAATAAAACAGTTGCTTACCTGGAAGCGTGAATGCTTCTTACCGTCCTCGGTCAAGTGTTCTATCTACCTGG
Organism: Mirza zaza; assembly: GCA_008750895.1. NCBI lineage: Eukaryota > Metazoa > Chordata > Mammalia > Primates > Cheirogaleidae > Mirza > Mirza zaza. The sequence continues at coordinate 57,885 of VSMD01105807.1, forward strand.
GTGTCCCTCTCCCCACACCAGCCAGGGTGGCAGCAATAGCCAAAGTAGAAGCCTCCTGAATGTCAATGTCATATGTCTGGGCAGTGGAATTATGCGTGACCTTTATTTTTTATTTATCGTTTTCTCTCCTTGCAAGATTTTCTACCATGACCATGTTTAGTTTATAAGAAGAACAAAAGTAAGCTTCCTATTTTTTACAAAAGGAGCATTCTTCCACTTAGGGCATCTCCTTGGAGCCCCGTCAGCACCGCTTGTAAGTGGGGGGGGGGCTGCCCTGCCAGGGTCCTGCTTTCTGTCTCCCCTGCCCACGAAGGGGCCAGGCGGCAAGGGGCATCCAAGCAATGTGGCAGGAATGGAAGGTGGTGAGATGGAAGGGGGGATGGTGGGAAAGGGAGCTAGGAAACCAGGAGCGAGGGAGGTGGGAACTGGCTTCGGCCCTCATGTGGCTGGAAAGTGGGAAGGAGGGCTGGGGTCCAGCTTGGCCAGAGCCTGGCCGGAGGTCACTCCAAGAATGGGGAACACGCTCCTTACACGAGACTGAGGTCAGATTTTAGGAGGAAATCCCTCTGAGGAAGGTGTGGATTTTTCTCTCTAGGGGACATTGGGCAATGTCTGGAGACATTTTTCGTTTTTGGTTGTCACAGCTGCAGGCTGCTGCTGGCATGTAGAGGCTGGGAATGCAGATAAACATCCCATAATGCACAGCCCCCTCCCCCCCAAAGGGTTATCTGGTCCAAGACGTCAGTTGTGCTGAGGCTGAGAAACCCTGCGTGAGACTTATCCCAGAAATTGCACGGTGGAGATACATTTCTTTGACATAAAGCTTTGTGTTTTAGTAAAATAAACAGCAACTGCCCCCAAGAGAGAATTTTCACATTCAAAAGAAGAATCTTTTCAAGTGATTGTTCAAAATGTTGTTGACTCCTGGGTCCCACCCCCAGCGCTTATGATTCGGTATTTCTAGCAGAACGTGGCCTAGGAACTGCATTTTTAATGAGCTGCCCAGGGGATTGTGAGACACTTGGGCCCACACAAGCTTTGAGAGACACAACGTCATGCCTCATCAGCCACCGCAGGGACAACCCTTCTCAGATCTTTCCTGAGGACCAGGTTTGACCTCTGCTTTATTCTTTCATGCGTCCCAGGACTAGAGAGTCTAAGAGTGAACTGGGTCCCACTGAAGAGGCTGGGAGCTTGGTGGCCATCCAGAGTCATGGGCCTGGGACTTAGTGGGTGGGACTCTCTGGCCTGGAATCCTGGAATCTGTTCATGCAGCCAAGGTAGTCTGTACTAGAACAGCTGTGTATGAATGAATACAAATGGTGTACAAGATCTAGGGCACACCTGAGACATGACTTCTTTTACTTAAGTGCCCAGCACTTCCCGCATGGCCATGCCACAGGGGGGACTAGAGTTCCACTCCCTCGACAGGTCTCTGCAGCCAAAGTTCTGCCCGGTTCCCTGAGTGCACATCAAAGGCTGCCTCCTCCCTGTCTCTCGCTTAGTAATTCTGGTCCAGACTTTGCCAGGACAGTGTACACAAAATTCTGGGCAGCCTCTCAGGTTCCAGAAAGGGCGAGTGCAACCCCAGGGGAGAGGGGACAGGCTGGCCTTGACACTGTCATCGCTAGATGTCCACGGGCCTGAAGAAAGACTCACACAGATCCCTGGAAGCCTGGAGCCTACTGCTCCTTGCTCCCCCTCCTGCCGGATTTGTTTACAATGTTTTCTTTGCTCCAAATGTTCATATCTTCAAGGCTCAGCCCTGGTGCCAGGAAGCCGTCTCCTGTGGCATGCCCTGCAGCCTAGACTCACCTGCTTGGCTGTAACGGCCTGTTGACGAGCCTGTCTCCCACAAACAGGACTGTCGAGGGTGACCACACTCCCTGGTTTGGCTGCGACTCTCCTGGTTTTAGCATCGAGAGTCCTGCATCCCAGGAAACCCCTCGGTCCCGGGCAAACCTGAGGAATGAACGGCACCAGCAGCAGGGCAAGGCTTCTTCCAGCTGAGGGGCTCCGGGTGTAGCGGGGAGGCCACCCTGGGATGAAGAAGGAAGCAAAGAGCTAGGGTCATTTACCCAGGAGAGGAGAAGGCTGAAGGGAGGGAGACAGAGAGCAGAAGGTTTGGCTTCTTAAACAGTTCCCGCACGAGTTCAAATTCAACACCTGCAACGGGAAGCTCGATGCCTGGTCTACAGTGGGTGCTCAGTGCATTGGAGTATAGTTGATACTGGTGTAATTTGGGAATTTTAACCCCAAACCTAAGTTTTCCTGCACCCCAGAATGTTGATCAGCGCCTTCCCCTCTCTGAGCTTCCGGGGCTGCAGTGGCACGGGGCCCTCCCCCCTTGCAGACGGTGGCCGCCGGGTCCCTCGCCCTAACGGGGAAGAGCAGCAAAGAAGGCCCGGAGCGTGGAGCCTGCTTCCTCCCTGGAACCACGGAGAAGCCACTGCAATGAGACCACCAAGCGTGGAATGTCCTGGAGGCTGAGCGCTGGAGTTGGCTGTCCTGAAGAAGAGCGGGGCAGAGGGACATGACCAGTGGTCCAGGTCCCTGGGAGTCGGGGTGGCACAGAGATCTAGCCCGGCCCCAGCCTTGTCCTGGACTGGAGACGTCTAGCCTCACACCTCAGGCTCCCTCCAGCGGGTTTCCTCGCCACTACACTGGTGGCTTCAGGAGAAAAACCAAGGGTCCGAAGAAAGCACACTCACCCTCTACATTGACTTCCTTCCAAAGGTGGCTTTTCAAACCGCAGTCTCCCACCAGCAAGGCCTGCTGGGTATCCCCGGGGTCCTGGGATGCTTCTGCCCAACGCCCAGTCCCCAGGGGCAGTGAGCGCTCTGGCTCCATGACCGCAGATCACCTGCGGGCCTAGGCAGTGCGGCGGCCCCTCTGATGGATGGCGGTCAAGCACACGAGGCCTTGCTCGAGCAGGCCTGGAACGACACAGGCTTTCCGGGGAAAGTGGCCGACCAGGCGGAAGTTAGCCCTGCAGGCTTCCGTCCAGGACATCGGATGTAATCATTGCCTGGAGGATTAATCTCATGCCACATTGTGTTGTTCATCTTCTATGCTCCATGTCACAGCCTGTCGGCCCAGTGCAATCTCTCAGAGCCTGATTCGGCTTTCTTCCCTGGGCTTCCCTGCCCAGCAGAGCTGCTGAAGCCCTTCCGGGGCATTTGCAAACTGGCAGGTGCAAGCATTTAACATCCTCCTGGGGCAACCTACACCTGCTAGAAGCCTGGACAGACAGTCTCCCCACAGTCCCAAGGCTCATTCCACAGGTTCCTCGGAGGGTTTGGGTGACACTGAGCCCCAGCTGGTCACAGCAGCGTCAGCTCAGTAATACACCCTTGGACGGGCTGAGCCTCCTTCCCGTTTCCATTCTCCCCAGTCCCCTGTGCCCGATCCTGGAGATCATTCCCCAAATGCGTGCACCTGCACACAAACCGCTTCCCACTCCCTGCTTTGGGGGACAACTCGGGAGGGCTGAGACACAAGTTTACTTCCTCAGGTACCCACAATCCCATTATGCAAACTCAGGTTTACTAACAGCACCTTACACGTGCACAGCACTTCATAGTTTACGAAGTCTTAATTCCAGTTACTGTAGCTGTGTCGCCAGATGTCCCCATACCGTAGTGGTGCAAAACAGAGATTCTGGGTGCCGGTAACTCTGAGACACCACAATGGAGACCGCCGGTCTGTCCCTGATGTCTGGGGCCTTCAGTGGGAGTGACAGAGGCTGGCTCACTCACATTTCCCATGGGTGACACTGGCTGCCAGCCACAGGCGCCCACCTCCCCATGGGTAACTTCTCAATATGGTGGCCGGACTGTCCCTCCTTTCATGACTCAGCCTCTGATGTCAGGCAGCATCACTTCTACTCACCAAGGCAAGCGCAAAGTCCCGCCTAACCATTTTGGAAAAGTACAGCCCGCCATGGTTCCCTCCCATGCCACCTCCTTCGATTCTCACGAAAGGGACCGTCTTGTCTTTGCATCTGCAGGGCTTAGGGTGAAGCCCGGCACGTGGCAGGGGTGCACACAGCAAGTTGCGTCTGTGGAGGCAGACAGGCTTGAACGTTAGACGGACCTGCGATCGAATCCTGGTTTCATCACTTACTACCTGTATGATCCTGGAGAAGCTATTTAGTTTCTCTGACCTTCGCTTTCCAAGCTTTAAAACAAGGACAAAAATACTCATGTCACAGGGCTGGTGCTAGAATTAGGGGCAATCGTGTATGTGATATAGCCAACAGTCTCTGGCCCCGGGAGAGCCTGATCAGTCTCTCTTCAAAGTTTCTTCCCCTTCTACTCCATTCCACTCCTACCTCCTGGGCCGAGGGGCCCCTTGGACTTCCCAGCAGGTGCATGGACATAGGTCAGGGGTCCTCAAACTATAGCCCGTGGGCCACATATGGGCCACCTAGCACATTTATCCGGCCCTCCAGGTGTTTTTGCCACCACCCCCTGTCCTGCTTAGCAGCTGACTCGTCCCGGGCCCACAGTGTGCACTCTCCAATGGTCTGAGGGACAGTGAACTGGCCCCCTATTTAAAAAGTTTGAGGACCCCTGACATAGGTGGACAGAAAGCATTCAGGCATATGTCCGGGGTGGCAACAGGCTTCTTTGGAGGAAGTCCGGCTGAGCAGCTACTGTGCTCTGTCCCCTCGTGGAAGTCTCCCTCTCCCTCCTACAGCCGCAGAGCCTCAGGCTTCCCAGGTGCCCTGCAGATTCTCCCTGAGTCCCAGGGCAACGGGGAGACCCACCCCTCTTCCCCAGGGGCTCTGGCTGGACGTTAGTTTTGCTGCCAGAAGCCCAATAGCAGCTGGGTGCGCCCACTGCACTGCAGCTTGTCTCGCCCCATATCCCCCTGCTGGCCTGGGCCTCTGCCCGGCTTTCCACTTCCCCCAGACTTCGCGTGCACTCCAGACGTTACGTGACTTCTGTTCTAGAAGGTGCCACACTCACACTCTCCCCTGGGCCCTTGCACATGCTGTTCCCTCTGCTTGGAATGTTCTTCCCCCTTGCCCCCATCACCTGCAGAACTCTATCTTGGCTTAGATGTCACGTCATCAAGAAAGCTGTCTAACACCTCCTCCGTGCCAAGATGGGCACACGGGACCCAGCACGCCCCTGTGGTGTCCCCGATCCCCCTGAACGGTAACTGTCCTTACTTCGTTTGCCTCCCCCTAGGCTGGGAGGCACTTGCCCCGTTGACAGGTGTGTCCCTGCCACCCGGCACAATCTGAGAGAATTAATGGCTCAGCAAGTGAACAGGTGGTGAATGAGTGAACAGACTGGTGTTTCCTCCCCCAGGGCCACACCCCCTTCCTTGAGTCCCTGTTTCACCCTTACTCGGGGATGTGAGTCTGGATCCTGAGCCCCCATCCTGGGGCACCAGGATAGCTCCCCACCCTCCGGCCGAGCCCCTCGGCACAGCCCGCCTGGGCACTGCTCCTGGACGCACCGCCTGAGCGTTTCCACTGCCTCACCATCCGGGCGACATATAAAAATAGCAAGTGGTTCCCCTGGCAACCAGCACAGCAAATGGTAACCAGGGTTGGTGGCCTAGGAAAGCCTTGCGGCTGGGAGGGAAACAAAGGCACCCTCACGGGTGACTCTCTTGTCCCAGCTGGTCAGGGCACCCTCTGAGCTGGCTTTCCTTGTCTCATGACTTCCTGGAGACCACCTGCTCTGCTCGGAACCCCCAAAACTGAGCTGGAGGAGCTGCCCCATCTGCCCAGACCGTTCAAGCCTGTCGGTCCCTGGATTGCTGTCCCCGCCCCCGCCCTGTGGGGTCACCCAGGGCCTCTTCTGGCTGCCCCGTCCTGTCCTGTGCCTTCCCTGAGTGGTTAGAGGACTTCAGAAGCCACCAGCAGGAGATTCAGTCTTGCTGCCGGAGGGGGACTATCAGGTGTGCATGGGTGTCCCCACTGTGCTGAGCTTGTCCCAGCCCTCGCCCGACAGTTTGGGTCCCTGCCTAGGTCTTTGGCTTCCCCGGCTCTGGGCACCCTCTACCCTCCAGCTGGGCGCATGGCCAGTGCTGCCGCCAGAGCCTGGAGTGTGACCCTGCGGTGTCAGAGAGCGGGAGCCCAAGGTCTCCATTGGGCGGGTGAGGGTCGGCCCTGTTCACAGCTGGCCTGGTCTGCCAGGCTGCCGCCGTCTCCTCCGGTATTTGTGAGCCAGTCTTTTGCTCCCTGTCAGCCCCCCACTTCCTGGAACATTGGTTTGCTGCATCTCCGTGGCTGTGTTTCCCTCTACACAGGCAAACCGCAGCTGAAGCCAGGCTTCCTGCCGCGGAGGTCTCACGTGCCTCGAGTCTAAGTCCGCCGCTGTGTCCAGTGGCAGCATCGCACCCGGCCAGGCGTGAGCCGCGCGCTGGCACTCAGTGTCTACTGCTTTATTTCATTCTCCGCAAGGAGGCACTAGCATTTCACAGATGACAAAGTGGGTCTTAGGAAGAACAAGTAACTTGCCTGGGAAACCACAGCTCTGACACCTGAGAGGTGCTGGAGCTGGGATTCCAAGGCAGGTCTTCCTTCCACCCTGAGCACTTTCCATTCTGCCTAGTTATTATACTCCTTGTACCTGAAGATCGAGTCTTCTGGGGGAGCCCCCATCTGGGCAGTTGGAATTGGGATGTGGCTTGCTAAGCTGGTGGCAGCGTTGCTAAAATCCTGGGCAGGGCAGGTATCTTGAGGTCCTTTGGAGAAAGACTATATTTCCCTTCCCTGCCCTCCCCTTCCCTCCCTCTTCTCTTTCTCTTTCCTTCCTTCCTTTTTTTTCTTTCTTCCTTTCTAACACATAGTATAATCCTCTAGTCTTCACGGATTTCTGCGGCAAGCAAGACATGCAGTCCTTTGAGAGAGACTCTCTAGAACTAAGGATGTGTGATGCAGGTCAGGGTACCCATGGCATCACCCAGAGGGGCAGTGGGACCCAGCCCACCAGTGGGAGCTCAGAGCCTGTGGTGGCAGCTGCAAGCCACCAAATACATGAGAGGGTAACAATGGCCGTGGGGGCTGTCACGCCCACCTGGAGGCCAGGTGAGCAGTGGTTGGGGGCTCCATTGGCTCATCTCCCCTGTACTCCTGCTGCATGTCACCCAGGGTCCTGAGGTGGAGGATTTGACCTTAGCACCGAGGAGTCACTTACTATCCAGGATCCCTGAAATACCTCTGTCGCCTTCCTGGTCAAGCCCCCTCACTTCCTCCTCTTTCCCTTTTAGCCACCATTCCTTCAAAACTCAAGCAGTTTCCTTCTGTTAAATAAAATGTGTGGGAGGCCACTGATCCAGCCTGAGCTTCTGCACGAGGCCCCAACAGACCAAACCAAGATGGAGTCACTCATGCTAAGGTTCCACGTCACCAAAACTGAAACTTAAGCTGTTGACATGTAAGATCTGACTTTCTGAGAAATCAGGAGAGAGATGAAAGCCATATCCCATTAGGCTAATAAGATTCCCTATAAGGAAAGTAACTTTGAAATGACCAATCTGCATCCTGTTCCTTGTGTCTGCTTTTTTCACTCTTTTCTGCCTATAAAGTTCAGCTCATGGGAACTCTTTTCTGTTTTGTAGACTGGATGTCGCCCGGTTCATGAATTGCTAATAAATGCCAATTTGATCTTGAAAACTCAATTTATTGAAATTTTGTTCTTTGATATGTCTCACAATTTATGAATGAGACCTGATTTTGCATATCCATCCATCAACAAACCAGATGCATACTTCATGCCTATTATGTGTCGGGCACTGCTGATCCTAAGGTTGGGGATGGTGGGAGGAAGAAGTGAGAAAAATAAATGTAAGAACCCTCTGTGCTTTTAACGGTCCTCAAGGAAAAGAGCTGTGGGCTGAGTTGCAAAGTGGTCTCCAGGAGCTGGAGATCTGCAGAGACCCCAGCCATTGGGTACTGAGCAGGGCAAGCTGGGGTAAGAGCTTGCCAAAGGCTTTGGGTTTTTCCTGGGAACTTCCGACCTGTTCTAACCCACCAGGAACTACTTGCCCGGGACAACAGTGCCCCCTGGTGGTAGATTCATGGAACTCTCCGGCAGCTGTTCTGTAAAGCCCAGAGGATTAAACTCCGCTCAAGAACTTCTATTTTTGGTTCCCAATATTTCCATAATGAAATGCTAACAGGAGCAGCCAAGTGGCTTCCCAAAGGACCTGAGAGCTGCTCTGCCAAACGCCCGTGCTCTCCAGCTCTCTGTTCCCCAGGGGTCCGATCTTGCCCTTCGTTCTCTGGGGCAGCGCTCTGCTCCACACGGTTTGATCCCAGGAGCAGCAACTGTATGTTCACTTTGTCAGGCGCCAGAGTCTGGCTTCAGAGGCAAAGCTGTGTGCACAGAGTGACGTGTTGGAAAGAACACTGGATCCAGGATCGGGAGGCTTGAATGCTCACTCCACGTCAGCCGCTAAGCAGTGGTGAGATAATAATTACAATAATAGCGACATTTATTCAGTCTTTACTGTGAGTCAGGTATTGCACCAAGGGCTTTACATACATTGCTGACTTTGAGCCTCACAGCAAGCCTGTGAGACGGATACTGCTATTGTCTCCATTTTACAGAAATCAAGGCACAGAGAGGTCAAGTAATTTCCCCAAGATCACACAGTGTGTGGCAGGATTAGGAACCGAGCTCATGTTTCTGGGGATCCACTATGCTACACTGAACTACAGGCCTATAAGAATCAGAAACTAGTGTCAGCGTCCAGAAATTGGTGTTTTCAAATGCTCCCCAGGAGATCGGCATGTGGAGCCCCCCTTGGAATCCATGGGGTACCACCAGCTCTAGCCCTCAGAAAGCCCATTGCCTTCCAAGTCTCAGGATATGAAGTTGTGACGAGGGGAGGAGCCTGGGGTCAGGCCCCGACCCCCACGGGTGTACAGGGCTGTGCAGGGCCACAGGCACAAAGAAACACTTCGGACAGCCGAGTGATCGTCTGGCCCCCTGTCCTCTCAGTCTGGAAACGGCTTGTGGAAGAGAACAACTGCCTTCCACAACATTCTTCGGAGTTTATTACTCCGTGTGAGGGGGCCACACACCCCCTCATTCACAGATACATCATCTGTCCATTTATTGCTCTCTTCTAGAACCATTTTATATCTCTTAATGGCTTCCCTTGACAAACACATGACAGTTACGTGACAGTTACGAGGTGCCAGCTCTGAGTCTGCAGTGGTGGAGCAAGCTGGCATGGCCCCCTCTGGCCATCTGGAGGAGGGGACAGGCCACCAACAAACCATCAAAACCCCAGGACACATGCTCTGAAGGACACAAAGTGCAGAGGTGGAAAACAACAGGGTGGCGGAGGGCCTAATTAGCCAGAGACCAGAAGAATGTGGCCAGACTGTACCTCCCGCTGGCAGAGGAGCTCGCTGTGCTGCAGACAGGAACTCTGAGCTTCCTTTTCACAGAAAGGACTCAAACCAGTGGCCGTTTGGGGATAGGGTGACGATGGGTGATTTGTAGGGCTGGCAGTTTGGAATCAGAAAAGTCCCCAAAGTCAGGACCCCAATGCAGTCTGCAGGGAGGGTGCTTATGGTCCAGGTGTGCGCGTATACCTGTGTGCACAGGTGTGCGCGTGTGCATGAGAGCAGGCTCCAACCCCCGGTGCCCTGGTCTTTCTTCTGTTCTCTGTTCTGTGATGCCGGGGCTGGGATCCAGCAAGGCACTTGGCTTTGCCAGCTGCTCCCTGTCAGACTTAGCCAATAGAAGGTGCTAGAAGGACACTGGAAAGCTGGAGGGGCAGACCTGCTCCTTCCTGTTTACTCTCTCCCTGGTCCTGGGAACGGCCTTCGTGGTACTTCACTCCCACAGCAGCAGTTCCTGCCCAGAGCAGCAGCTAAATTGGGTTTACAGTCTTGGCAGCACTTGTAGAACCAACTTCATCACCCCTAGCTCGGAGGAGTCAACACCAGCCAGCAGGAGCCTCCCCTCAGATGTCTCTGTCCCAGCCCTACGAGAGACGCTCTTCTGTCTCTAAGTTTTGGTCATTCCAAATGCTCCCCTTTGTTGCCTTGCCTAGGGGTGGCAATGCCTCTGCATGAACCTCCTGGCATTCTCTGACATTCATGTTAGGAGACCCAAACCACTGCCTGGACTATGGGGGCCTTTCCTGCCCTGGGGAGCCCAGGGGAGCCCAGGGGAGAGCAGAAGCAGTTGTCTGACCCCCCAGTGGTTAGTAACTGCTCTACCCTGAGAAAGAAGGGCTGGTTTGTCCTTAGAGAGGTCAATGATTCTGTTCTTGGCTCTTCCCTGGGCTCTTCCTCACATCTCAGGGAGAGGGGACAGGTGCCATCCTTTTCCTGTCATCTAGCACACACACCCCACACCTGCCACCCTGCTGATCTGCACTGAACCTCTGGCCTGGCCTGGCCTCCAGGTGTTCCCGGGAGGGGAGGCCACAGGCTTCTCTGACACTCACCAAGTGCCAGTGGATCAGATGGGGAAGCTGGGCAGAGGGAGGAGGAAAACTTGAGTGAGACCCCAGCGCTTTTGGAGAGGGGACAAAGAAGGTAGCTGCCTCTGAGCCTGGGAGTTTGTTTCCTTTCCCGTTCAGATCTTCCTCACTGATAAAATCTCTTTTCCTGTAAGTAGCTGCATCTTTGTTTCTACATCTTTCTTTGCAAAGACTGCATCTTTGTTCTTGCAAGAACCCAAGAAAGAAAAGGAACCCAACATCCACAGAGGACCTGCTACGTGGCAGGACCCTGAACATACTTGTGCCCCTTGAGGTCCGATTGAGCAGGGCTGGCTGATGGGAGCACTGAGGGGTGGGGGCCGGGGGCAGACAGTCTCAGAAGAGGATAATGAAGCCCTAGATGACAAAACTTCCACAAAGCAGGTGGCCCACCAGGCAGGATCGTGGCAGCTCCCTGCCCTTATCAATTTTCCTTTTGTCTAGCTCTTCTGGTTTTGTATTGGTGGGGGGGAAATACAGTTTCTGTTTGTGTTTTCATTTTAATAATTAAAAAAGCTTTATTGAGGTGTGATTGACATATGACAAATTGCACACGTTTAAAGTGCACATCTTGATGAGTGTGCACATATACACACACCTGCGACACCACCACCTTAATCCACGTACTGAACGTATCCATCACCTCCAGAAATTTCCTTGTGTTCTTTTGTGTTTGTTTTCTTTTAGAATCCAACATGAGATCTATCTTCTTAATACATTTTAAAGGGCACAATACTGTATTGTTAACTACAGACACTATGTTGTACAGCAAATCTCCAGAACTTATTCATCTTACATAACTGAAACTTTATATCCATTGAGCAGCATTTCTCCATTTTCCCGTCCCCCCAGACCCCTGCAAGCACCATGCTACCCACTCTCTGCTTCTGCGAGTTTGACTATTCTAAATCACGTGGTATTTGTCTTTCTGTCCCTGGCTTATTTCACTGAGCATAATAATACCCTCTAGGTTCATCGTGTTGTTGCAATTGGCAGGATTTCCTTCTTTTTTAAGAGTAAATAATATTCTATTGTATGCCTGTGCTACATTTTCTTTATCCATTCATCTGTTGAGGGACATTTGGGTTGTTTCCATATCTTGGCTATTGTGCATAAGAATAAATACAGTTTCTCAACCCAAAGCAAACAAAGAAACAGTGTGCAAAATAGAGCTCTGTTGACAGAAAGGCAGGCAGGGAGGGTAAACACTGGCCAGCATACAGTACATATCAGGCTGCTGAGAGAACTGTGACGTCCCAGACACACCTCTTCCGCCAGGCCCGGCCTCACCAGGGACGTTTGTCAGCGCCTCGCAGAGATCTGCGAAATCGGTCCCACCCGGTTCCGGTTCATGGAGGATGCTGTTCTGCCAGGGGTGTGTCCAAAAGGACTGATGTAACACGGGCCATTGTGTTTGTCTGGCTCTTTCTGTGCTGTTTCAAAACGCTCTGATAGCTACCAGCCCTGCCCCTCCTGACGCCCAGCTCCCCGGCCACGCAAGCCCGGGGTGGGGGTGGGGGTGGGGGTGGGGGATGGGGGATGGGGGGTGGTCCCGGGCAGGAACTAACAGTCTCTCTCGGGCTGTGCACTGGCCCCAGCCTCTGTGCAGGACTGCTGGGGCTGTCCCAGGAAGCATCCTGCCTGAGCTCGGGAGCTCACTCCTCACCTGCCCACCTCCGGCCATCTGACTGAGGGGACCTCTGCAGCAGCTGCCCTGGGTGCCTCCAAAGTTCCAGAAGGTTCCACACCCCAGGTGGGGGAGGGATGCTGCCCCTGGGGGTTCCCTCCCCAACAGAGTGTGCCAGAGGGTACCCGCACCTACACGGTGCACGGTGCCCTCCTTAGAGAGGACACGCCTGTGTCTGCCCCGGGCCACATGTCACTTCCAACGCTCTGTGGCCTTGTGCTTCCTGGGTCTCGCCAAGACCCTTGGCCGCACGGCCTTTTCTGCCGTCTCCTTAGGCTCAGGGCTTCACAGGCCAGAGGCTGACCTCAGTGACCAGCGCCAAGGCGTCCTCCTGTCCCTCCTGCTGTCCCTCCCCAGGTTTGTGCTCATCACTCTTGGACCAAGACCATCTACCTGTTCTCTTCGTGTGAGTTCTTTCCTGAAAGACGCCTTAGTCCTTCGTGCCCGTGGACTCCCGGGGTCCCAGCCCAGAAGATTCGTCTGCATCTCAGAGCAAACCTAAGTGTTCGCTTAAAGTCCAGGTGTTACGGGTGGGGAAACTGAGGTCCTGAAGGTTGGATGACTTGCCTGAGGCCACACAGAGTCTCCAGGCCCCTCATGCCCAGTCAGACCTGTGCTCACAACACAACACTGTGTTACACGACCCCTCACGGTTGTGCCAGAAGCTTCCGCTCTGAGCCTCACCTGAGTCCATCCGGGTCCTCCCAGGCCTCCCGAGGCTGGGTGTGGGCTGCAGCGGTTCCCAGTCAGGCCCAGCACCGGAATCACCTGTGAAACTTTGAGAAACACAGGTGCCAGGGCCCAAGCCCAGGGAATTCCGACCCACTAAATCCAGGTGTTGATTCTCCTTATTTGGGTAGTTCTGTGTTGCAAAGTCTCCGTGAGCACTGGATTAGCAGATACTGAACCTTTGCTCTAAGGGAAACACAGGGTCAGACTCCTGCCAGCCCCTGGTCACCACCCACGCGTAGCCTCGTGTTATGTGTGTCTGTAAAGACGCCTTCTTTCCTGTCTGCTGTTGGTTCATTCACATTGGACCCACGGCCATCTGCGCTGCAACTCGCGCCTGAAGGAAGCTCATCTAACAAGAGTGTTCTCTGGGAGGCCCGTCCCAGGCTCCTTGTGTTTAGTTAGGGACGCCAGACTGCACTTCAGCACTGCGCTTGGGGCCATTTTAAGCAGCAAAATCACCAACACAAAGCACAAAAATGTGAAAAACGTGGCAGTGCATAGACTGCAAAACGGACACTTGTTTACAGTGCGGCAGCATAAAGAGGAGGCCGAGCACACTTTGTTCCATCTCAGCTGGAACGTGCGCGTTGAGAGTCTCCAGTTCTTCCCCACCCTGCGTGCCTGCGAATGACCCCGGCAAGCACTGGTGCGAGGATTACAGGCACATCCTGCAAGCAGGCGAGTTTGCAAGTACAGAATCCATGAACAGTGAGGATGGACCGTATTTGGAGGCTCTGTTTGCCCAGGGCTGTGCTGGCTCTTGGGGCGACTGGCAGCGGGAGACGGCAGAGCGCGGGGAAGGGCCGTGCGCAGTGTGGGCGGGAGCTGGGTAGGGGCGAGAGGCTGGGTGGCCCCACAGAGGGCCAGGGACCAGGCAGCGCAGCTTCTGGGCTGTGACTTCTGCCCTCCCCACTGCACCCAGATCACCCAGATCTCAGATTCCACTCTGAGCAGGCTGGCGACTCAGGATCCAGGATTTGGTTTCCCATGGAAACCGTGGGCTGGTCCCCAGCTTGGGTCACAGAGGTCCCTATCACAGCTGGCTAGACGAAAAGGCACAACGAGGCACAGAAGGGCCTGTAGGCCCACCCTCCACCACAGCACCCCCGCCCCACCCCAGCAACACCCCCCCATCCCCCCACCCCCGCCGGGACTCAGGCTGTGAGAACGGCAGGTCCCTTCTACTTCTTTTGGGTCCTGAGACTGAAACGGGCCCTCCAGGGGTCTCCGGTGGACGGTGAGGACGGGAGTGCGGGCCAGGCGGTGGAAGGGGTCTGTCTTTTGTGAAGTGGGGTGACAGCCACAGTCAGCATTCGCAGTGGGGAAGGGGTGCAGGCGTGGGGGGGGGGGCGGGCAGGGCAGGGGGTGTTGAGTAGGAGGTCTGTGAGGAAAGGATGTCTCTGCAGCCACCGCCCCGCCCACCAGCTACCCCACACACACCCTGCCACGCACGTCCCCCAAGGCCATGGGCCCCCAGCCTCGGGCAGCAAAGCCCGGCCCACGTTGGACCTGAAGCTGAGGCCAAACTCTGCAGGGCCTGGTTAGCTCTGGCCTCTGGGGCCGCCGCTTTGACCCTCCCCTCCCACCCAGCGCTGACTGGTGGCTCAGCACCCGCCCCTGCCTCAGACTCCCTCGTTTGCCCCAACCCTGAGCCTGCAGGTCACACTGCAGTGAGGGAGGGAGGGTGGGGCGGGCCCAGAGGATACAGGCTGCCCCTCAGCACATAGCCTTGCTTTGTGTGTTTCTGTTAAAGGCGCCTTCTTTACTGTCTGTTGTTCATCCATTAGCATTGAGCTCCCAGATGACAGCAATATGACTTGCGCCTGCACGGAGCTCATGTCACTCTTGTGTGTCCCCTGTAAGGCACATCATAGCCTTAGGAACACCCCTGGTGTGACCTGAGCCCTCATTCTCCCCGCGACCCACCTGTTCCGAAAGTTCACAGGGAACCTTCTCCTTCCCAGAAGCTCCAAGCCCAGGGCTCACAGGAGGACACGGCCCCCAGGTGGGCTGACAGCCAGCACTGCTGCTCCCAGGAGGACAAGGACTTCCCTGGGCTGGGGAGGAAGGAGGCGTGTTGATGAGGGTAACACGGCCCCAGGGCTGAGCTCAGGAGAGCGATTCTGAGCCAGGCTTTGCATTCCAGTCCCGGGAGTCAGAGCCTCCTGGGACATCTGGGGCCGTCCTGCTCCCAGGGAAGCTCAGATTCTTGTCCACCTTTCTAGGTCTCTGGGCCCCCAGCTACGTGTGTGAGGAGGAAGGGGTGGCTCTGCCGGGCAGCCCTTGTCACTGGGTTATTGGCAGCTCTGGGAGGCTGGAGGGGGGGAGGTTCTTAGGCAGAACCCGCAGGAAACTGATCCCAAAAGGGGAAGCTCCCTGGACTCATCTCTTGAGACTTCATCTCTCTAGCTCTTTTAAAGGATGCAATCTTTACGATCCACAGTTTATTTATTCAGTAAAGCTATTCAGCAAAAAATTCTCATTGATGATGGTTTTATTTCCTCCATTCCTCTCTCCAGGACAAGGATTGCTGGCTAGAGGGATCCGTTCCCTCCCTCCCTCTCTGCCTTCCTCCTTCACGCAAACGTCATTTAGTTAATTGTTGCTATGCCCCAGTGCCTGGGGACAAGTGGAGTCCTCTCCTAGGTGGATACCTTTGCTGTGGGTCCCCTCTAGCTGGCCTGCCCCTTGTCCACCCCAACCGAGACCACCTGGTTCACCCCCAGAGGAAGTGCCTGACTCCCACCTGGGGCGCCCAGCCTGCCTGGCATTCCTCTGTCCCTGGCCACCTGTAGCACCCGTCTTCCTGGTGGCAGGGGTGGCCTCAGGCGTCTTCCTTTCTAAGCCCCATGCCTCTCCCTGGAGGACATTTCCCCATTGCTTGACGTGGCTGACACGCCCCTACTGTGTGTCAGCCGCCCACTTGCTCAGTCTGGGCAGGGTCACTGCTCCTCGCTCTGGACCAATTGTTCTGGAGTCACAGGTGAAGGGACACCTTGGGCCCCAGGCAGGATTTCTGGGGGACAAGAATCAGGAAGCTGCCGCACCCCATGCCTGCCTCCCTAGCCTGCTCCCACTACAGCCTGGCTTGCCCGGGGGGCCACCCCAAAAGGGGGTCTCTGGGACTCTGATGGGCAGAGAGGGGCTGCCGGACCCAAACAAGACGAGGATCCCCGAGGCAGGGGGTGCCCAGCCAGGAGGACCCTGGGACGGTTTTCAAACTGCGTGGTGAAGTGGTCTAGGGGTTCCTAGCTGGTGCCTCCAGGGCCTGGGGAGTAAGGGGTTGGCTTGGAGGGGCAGGAGGCAGGGCCCAGCCCCAAACCTTCGTCAGCCAAGTAGCTTCTCTGATTTTATCCGTCTGTCGTGTTCAACTGCATGTGAAGGATGTGCTTTTGTGGCCTCAAAGTTAGAGAACCTTCAGCTTACCCTAAACCGACAGCCTTCTTTTGTTCAAACCATGCTCGCAGCCCTCAAGCAGAGGCTGTGGGGCTGGAGGGCGGAGCCCACGCTCGACTCTCGGAAGCTGGGCCCTGGACTCCGGAAGTCTTGACGTGGTGCTTTCAAGCTGAGCTTGAGCAGAACTGGAGAGGCGCCAGCTCAGTCCTGGGCAGAGTGCATATGGGAGGTCACACCTGTCCCAGTGTGTTTTGTGTTGCTATTACAGGATATCTGAGGCTGGGTGATCTATAAAGAAAAGAGGATTCTTTGGCTCATGATTCCAGTGGCTGGAGAGGTCGGGCTTGGACAGCTGCACTGGTGAGGGCCCCAGGCTGCTTCAGCTTGTGGGGAAGAGCAAAGGGGAGTGGGCGCATGCAGAGAGCACATGGCCAGAGAGGAAGCAAGAGAGAAACCCGGGAAGCCTGACTCTTTCTGATAACCTGCTCTCAGGAGCTAATCTACTCCCTTGAGAGCTAGAACTCACTCATTAATCCACTCATGAGGGATCTGCCCCCATGACCCCAATAGGTCCCTCTAGGTCCCACCTTCCAATGCTGTCACCTTGTGGATCAAATTTCAACGTGAGTTTTGGAGGAGACAAACCACAAGCAAACTGCAGCATGGCCAGACCCACCATCCTCGGCACTGTGTGGGTTTCTAGGGTTTTGTCAGGAATGGAATTGGTGGCCCTGGGCACCCTGAGATGGCTCCAGGGGCTTTGGGAGATAACCCTGTGCTTTTCGGAGTTAGCCCCAGGACACCTCTTTTGCTGTCTGGGCTAATCTGCCTGCCCTAGCCCAGGGCAGGTGCAAGACCCAGGCTTCTCCCCAGGGCAAGCGGAACGAGCGTGGCCTGTGTGGCTTGGGACATCAGCTCAGCCAGAGGCCTGCAAGAGGGAGACTTTTGACACCGGAGGAGCTCACATTAGTGGTAGGCTGAGAAATGCCCCCAAGAGATGGAAAAGAAGCTGGACATGCCGTTAGGGTGACCTGCCAAAGGAATGCAAAACAACAGGTTTGCAGGTTCCAGGAGGGAGCGGCAGACGTGCAGTTTCTTTGTAGGCTGCTCATCCACACTCTTCACCTTCTGCCTCAAGAAGGCCTGTCCGCCTCCCCAAGACCCAGGGGGTCTGAGAGCAGTGAGCCGCAGGCCACGCGTGCACTCGGGACTGCTCTCTGCCAGGCATCTTCCAAATTGAGTCGTATGTACTTGCAGGAAAAAATAATGCAAGCAACAAGCACACAAAGGAAAGGAAAGTTCTCCCTCCTCACCGGTGGCTTCTGGCCCCTTCTGGAGCCAGGCCTGCTGAAAGAATCCCTAGCTTGGGAAAAGCCAAGGGTTGTGATGTGGGCGTGTCTGTTGACCAGCATTTGCAGGTGACAGTCCTCAACTCTAACTCCAAGCCTGTACAATCACAAACTCAGGGCTTGATTTCCACGCATGTGGGTGTCAATAACTGGTCCTCCTGGTCTTCCTGGGCAGCCCTGTCCCACAGCCACGGCGCATGCAAGATTCTGGAAACCTACCTAGTGGCCACTGCTATTCGGTCAAACTCTGATCAATCCACACCACGGTTTGAGGACTGGAGGACTCAGAAGGAGGAACACTGTCCCAGAAAAATGACAGGATCACAGAGGCTGTGGAAAAGATAAATGGACTTTACCTGACCTGGGTGAGTCCGCATGTCACCACTTACCAGCTGTGTGACTTTGGGCAACATACTTAACCTCTCTGAGCCTCAATTTTCTCAACTTTAAATGGGACAATGATACCTTCCTGGCTTTGTTGCTGAGAATTAAATCAGATACCGCATGGGAAAGGCAGTGTCTGGCCCACAGGAAGACCTCGGTAAGAGATACGGGGTAGCGGTTTAAATCACAGACTCTGGAACCACAGGACTTGGGCTAGAATTCTCTTTAGTGGCTGTGCACAAGTTACTTCATGTCTCTGGGAAGAATTTTCTCATCTGCAAAATGGGTTCACTGACATTTTCATGGGGGCCATCGGGATGATGCAGGGGACGGCACATGCCAAGGACTTAGGTTGTGCCTGGCCTTTGTAAGGACTGTGCTAGCACGTTATTTATTAGGTCCTTCCTGACGAGAGTGGGCACGTGTCCCCTGTACCTGGTGGGCTCGGAGGGGCATGGCGTGGAGAAGTCAGAGCCTGTTTCCTGGTCTGTAGGAGACCTTAACCGTATTCTCCCTGCACCTGTCTGTCTAGTTTCTTCCCTCAATTCTCCCAACCTGGATCTTCCACCCTTTTCACCTTCTATTCCCAGTCACCGTCTGTGGCCTCCTCAGACACCTCTCTGCCGGCCCATGGCAGGTCTACACCCCTGGGTGCAGGGCTGCTGGACTTCGGCAGCCCCGAGGGCGGCCTGGGTCTGCCCTCTGCCTGAGGGTCCCCATGAGTCACTCAAGAAGATGGGCGTCCGGCTGCCCTGGCCTTGCAAGGGTGCGCACAGGCCAGTCTCGGGTGATTCGCTTCCCACCCCCTGTTGTCATCCCGACTCACAACAGAGGCCCTGTGTGCCGCTTCTGCATGTAGCGTTTCTTTCCACTCCGTGAGTCAGAAGACACCGTCACACAGCCATGTGACCCCCCAATCTCCCGCCAAGGAGCTGTGTGCACAGGATTGCTGGAAAACCCTCGAAGGATGGGGGAGGGCCGCCGAGATCGCCAATAAGAGGGCAGAGCTGAGAGAACTGGAAGTTGGAACTCGTGAAATCGTCCTCGGGAAAAGAGCGTGAGGGTGCTCTGGCATTAGGAGACCGGAGACCCACCCACGAGAGCAGCTGCCAGTGGGCGAAGGGCCCTACCTCGGCCGCATGCGGATGGCATTTCCACCCGGTCCACCCCTGCAAGAGCAATGTGATTATTTTGTCTGATTACAAATGTCACAATGTATGCAAAAATTCTGATCAATACAGAAAACTATGATAAACAAAGGATGTATCTCCCATGTGCCACCGCCAGAGGTCGCTTTAATCCATTGAGACATTTTTCAGACGCCTTTAGGCTCCAACCTGCCAGAGTCCAGTTCATGAGCTGCAGCCTGGGTCTGCCCGGTCCTGGGCACTGTGCCCCCAAACGCCATGGGGCAATGGGTCATAGCTAGGCTCCAGGGCTGGGTTCTAGTCCCAACTTGGCCATTAGTTTGCTGCGTGCTCTCAGGCAAATCATTCTATCTGAGTCTTATTTTTCTCTTCGATTAAAAATGAGATGATAATTGGGTAGAATTGTGGAGAGGACAAAAGGTAGGAAGGGATTTGAAAACAACTGCACAATCACAAAACTCTCTTCAATGTGAGGGAAGTGCTGGCTTGATACTGGTTCCCATGTACCAGCTTATTCTACCCCACGCGTGGTCTGGAACCGCGGTGGCTCTCCTGCTCCACGATTGACCTTGGTCTGCCCACATTGGCCAAAGGCCTTCCCCAGACACCCCAGGATTGTCTCAGAGCAGGGGGGTCTCAGGCTGTGGCTCCCAACTCCTAAGTAGCTAGAATTATAAGTGCACAGCACCATGCCTGGCTAGTTTTTTTCTTATTTTTGTAATAGACAGGATCTCACTATGTTGCCCAGGCTGGACTCCTGGCCTCAAGCGATCTTCCTGCCTTGTCTTCCCAAAAATGCTAGGATTACAGGTGTGAGTCACCACCCCTGGCCTCTTTAACTTTTTTGACAATAAGAAATACATTTTATATTGTAACCAAGTGTGCACACACACGCACACACACACACACATACACACAACTTAAACCAAAAATTTCCTGAAACAATTCTTCATCATATTAAATGAAATGCACCTGATATTTTGCGTTTCATTCCATTTCATTTAAATAAAATTGCAGCTTGAGATACACTAAATTGTTTTCATAACCCACTAATGTGTGGCAGCTCACTGTTTAAAAAGCACTGGTTTGTCTGGCCATGCTGATAGCTGGAATAAGAAACAGACTTGATAGTTTACCTGTCTGGACTCCCCCTTGGATGTAAATTTCCCTGGGTCAGAGGTTGTGCCCTGTTTGTTAGTTCTAATGTGGGACCCTGCACCCTGGACCTTCTGAAAACACAGACACTGTGGCAAATGACAGAAAGGAAGGTTCCAGAAGAGAAAGCAGGAGGTGCTTCTCTTCCCAGTTAATATTTAGTTGGGATTTATTTAGCCATACAATGAACTTCAGGGAGAGGAAACAGGCTGAGGGTAGTGGACGGGGTAGAGGACAGTTAGAGGCAAACCACTCTCCAAAGTGGTTTTGGGCATGGCCGTGCGACCAGCGTTGAGGTAGGAATAGCAAACGGTCAGGAGCCAGCCTGCCTTGGGTGGAATCCACTTTGCTCTGCCTCAATTTCCATATCTGTAAGATGGGGACACAATCATATTTAGTCCTTAGAGTTGTTACTGATCAATATGCCAGTTGTTGATGCTAGACAAGAAGGCTGCTGATTTGCCCGCATAAATTAGGCTCCAACTGTCACTGGCAATGGTTGGTGTGAAGCACAGAGCAACATGAGACATTAAAGGTGGGATCCCAAACACGCCCACCCAAAGTCAGAGGGGTCCTCAGGCTCAACAGCGCTTAGAAAATGAATATTCAGTCTGAGCATTATCTAAATCCGATTTCTGCTGAGCCACATGCTTTCTGCGTCCACCTTCACAACAAAGTTAACTGCCTTTCAGTTCTCACCGAAGTTCTCCGCTGGTGGGGGCTGTTTCACCACGTCCGCGGTTCCCCCTCGTTCCCAGAGGAGAGAGCACGGTGGAGGGATGGATCGGTGGGTGGCAAAGGTCTCCAGATGCAGAGTTCTCAGGCCAGAGTGTGTAGCGAGTCCTCTCACATAATTTCTGCAAAGCCCAGCATTAAAGACCCTTCCAATAAATAAAGAATGGATGTGTTCTCTTCATCACCACTGATGCTGCTTAGTGCAGGGCCTCAGCTTCTATCCTCTCCATTCCATGGTCCACACTGCTGCTAGACTCTTTCTAAAGTGCAAATTTGATAATGCTACCTTCCACGAGGAATCCGTCTATTACACCCCTGCTTAAACCCTTGGAAGGTTTTCCACTCGCTACAATGCATTCCAAACGCCCGCAGAGGCAAAGCCTCAGCCCACCTCCCTGACTCATCCTTCCCCACCTGCTCCAAAGCCTACCCTCTGGCCCTGTCAAACAACTTGCATTCTCTGATGGTCGGCATAGGCTCAAGTCTCCGTGCTCTTGCCCATGCCATTCCCTGCTCTTTGCCTGTCACAGCTCTTCCAGCCAGGCTGGCCCCATTATAAAGAATTGCTATGCTCAGTGGAAGCACTGTGTCCTCTGACCTGCAGAGCCAGGAGGTTCCTCTCTGTGCTCCCACGTGCTGTTCTAGGGAGGCTGCTGAAAGGTTTGAGTGGCTTCCCAGCTCTGGCCACTAGGTGGCAGTGGAATGTAGGTGAGTGTCTTGCTTGGGCGCCTGCAGACTGCCCGCTCTTGCTCTGTCCCTGCAGACATGCTGTGCCTCACTGCTGGAATGCTGCAGGTCTCTGGGCCTCTGCCACGCCATGGCCACTCTTCTATGCACAGAGCTGGCCCAACTATCATCCTTGACCATTATTTTCATCATCACCTTTTCTCGTCCCCACTCCACCCCACCGTTCTTCAAGAACACTGAGTGGCTTCTCATTTTTTCCACATTAACCCCAAACTTCTCATTCTGAACTTCTTTCTGTTTATTAAACAGTGTGCAACTTCAATAACAATAAAATATGAAAGAAAAAATGGTTCACGAATCCATCCCATAATTTTCTCGTGTTCCAGTCTCTGTATATATACACACACATACACACACACAGACACACACACACACACACGTATGTACGGATGTGGTCCGGGCATAGATACAATTTGGAATTTTGCTGTTTTGGCCTATTTTGAGATCATAAGGATTTTTTCCAGTTACCATTCTGGCTGTATAATTACCAGTATGAAGAGATGTCAGCTTGGGTTTCAAGGCCTCACCAGCCCTTCCATCCCATCCAATGCCCCCACACTCCCCAAGATTCCTTTGGGGCTGCAGTTCCGGCCAGGGCCCCATCCTGCTGTCCACACCCGCCAGCCTTTCTCTGAAGCCCCCTCCTCTCGCTCCTCTACTCAGCGGCCACACAGATCCCTTCAGACCGCTGTTCAAAATTCCCTTCTACCATCTGCCCGCGCATGTGTCCCAAGCTGGCAGCCCTGGTCTCGGAGCTGCTTCCTTCTGCCCACCTCGTCTCTCTGACGTGGCTGCCATGTCCCTCAGGAGACTGGGAGCTCCCTGGGGGAAGACAAGGCCATGGATGCCTTCTTCTGTTGAGTCTATTTGTGGCTGTAAGAAATTGCCACAAACTTGGTGGCTTAACACAACAGAAATGTATTCTCTCACAGTTCTGCAAGCCAGAAGTCTGAAATTAAGGTATTAGTAGGGCCACACTCCTTATAGAAACTCTAGGGAGGAATTCATTCCTTGTCTCTGCCAGTTTTTGGTGGCTGTCCGTATTCCTTGGCTTGTGGCTGCATCACTCCCATCTCTGTCTCCCTCTTCCTATGGCCTTCTTCTACAAGACTGTGTCAAATCTCCTTCTGATTCACTATTTTTTTTTTTTTGAGACAGAGTCTCGCTTTGTTGCTCAGGCTAGAGTGAGTGCCGTGGCGTCAGGCTAGCTCACAGCGACCTCAATCTCCTGGGCTCAAGCAATCCTGCTGCCTCAGCCTCTCGAGTAGCTGGGACTACAGGCATGTGCCACCATGTCCAGCTAATTTTTTCTATATATATTAGTTGGCCAATTAATTTCTTTCTATTTATAGTAGAGACGGGGTCTCGCTCTTGCTCAGGCTGGTTTTGAACTCCTGACCTCGAGCAATCTGCCCACCTCGGCCTTCCAGAGTGCTGGGATTACAGGCGTGAGCCACCTCGCCTGGGCCCAGCCCTGATTCACTCTTATTAGGACTCCTGTCGTTGAATTCAGGGCCTACATGGGTAATCCAGGGTGATTCCATCATTTCAGGATCCTTAACATAATTACCTCTGCAAAGATCCTTTTTCCAAATGATTTAACATTTATATGTTCCTGGGATCAGGACATGCACATATCTTTTTGGGGACCACCATTCAACCCACGACAGTATCCATTATGAAAGGCTGTGCAGAGAGCCCTCAGGATTGGTATGGAATAAAGTTGGAGCTCCCAAGCTTGGCTGATCATCAAAATCACAGGTGTGTGAATGGAACTTGGAAAATCACCGCAGCTTGGGCTCCCATGGTGATTCAGGTGCAGGGGGTCTGGGACGGTGCCTCAGGGTCAGACAGTTACCAACCCCAACATCTCAGTGGCTTGACACAACAGACGTTATGATCACTTCGGGTTGGTTTGGGACTCTCCTCTGAGTTGTCCTCATTCCAGGACCTAGGATGACAGAGCAGCTACCTTTCAAAATGCCACTGAGATATTGGGGTTGGTTAGTGTCTCTCTGCACGGCCTTTCATAAGGGATATTGTAGTGGGTTGAATGGTGGCCCCCAAAAAGATATGCCCATGTCTTGATTCCTGGAACATGTAAATGTTGCTATGTTTGCTTTAACACTTACAAGGAAAGCAACCTGAAGTAGTAACTTGAGGAGCCCACCTTGTCAGCCCACCTGATTTTTTAAATTATTCTGTTTTCTCCTCAAGCCAGCTCAGGTTGACTGGGCCCTTTCTGACTGGTTGCTGTGAATCTCCTGTTTTTAGGAAAATTTCATCTGTTTGGGGATTTTCCTGCTTCCTTAACCACTTTGGGACCGCACTCACAGGCCGAGAAACCTTGCCCACAGCCGGCGCTCACCGTCCGCACGATAGTGTGTGCTGTGCATTGACGACACATCCATTTTGCTCTTGTGTGATGAGGAAAGCTTTAAAGCACTGAAAGCTTGTTTTACTTTACAGGCAGCTTTACTTGTAATGTGAATCAGAATAGGTAACATATACATATATGTTTTCATTACGTTATTTTTAAATGTTCACAATTTTATTTTGATAAATGAAACATTAGAAAAGTCAAGTTTTGTTATTAACGCTAAAGTCGACACTCGGCTGTGTGCCTTCATATCACAGCTGTCACCTAAAGTCGCTGTGCGCGTTCATCTGTGGCTATCGACTATAGTCAACGCTGGTCCCGAAGTGGTTAAAGTTTCAGTCGATTGTATGACACTTAGCACAAGCGGCTCCATTTTGGTCTGGTCTGTTGGGGGCCAGAGCAGGAGCTCAGTCCAAAACAATGCTCTCCTGCACGCTTTATTTAACAGTGCCACGGAACGGGGCAGTGAGTGCCGGGGTGAAGCTTGGCAACCTGCAGCTTTTGCCTGTGAGTGCTCTTGCTGCAAGCAACAGGAACTCAAGCTCAGAACCCACTGATGGGAAAGAATGTTGGATAGTTTACGGTGTCTGGCAAAGTAGGTTCAGGAAAATGGGCAGGGAACACACCTAAGAGAGGCAGGAAGCTGAGAACACAGTCACACAGCCACTCCGTCTGGTTAGGAGGCCTGTGTGTGCTACAGCCAGTTGCCACCGACCGCTGGACTCTTGATCTCATTGCCACGGCCATGTCACCTCCAACTGCCCATCTCTCCCTTGAGAGTCAAAGCCCGAAACACGAGCATCCCTTGGGCTGAGCCTGGGTCATGCATGGGCCCCAAAGGACTGTCTGCTTCCCACCAAGACCGCACCCTGCTGGACTTGCCCACACAGGAAGGGGCTCAAACATGAGCAGGCAAAAATCAACACCTGTGCTTTACCGAGATTCACCTGCAGCCCCTCTGGAGCCATTCTGGAAGGCACTCAGGGGTTCACTCGATTATCCAAGGAGCCTCTTAGCCCCTTTTTGGGGGTGAGGGGAGTGAAGAGAGAGAGGTGTGGTGCTCATCCGATCACCTCTAGCACTGGTCACATTGAGGCCACCAGTATCCACTCAACAGAACCGAGACGAATGGCTTGAATGCAGTCACTCCTCCGTTCACCTCCAGAGGACAGGGCTGGGGGCAAGGAGGAGAAAGCAAGGTGGCTACGGCTTTGTAATAATACGCCTTCACGGAGCAGGCAGCTGTCTGTCAGGGAAAAGGAGCATTTCAGTGAAAACGAGGTCTGAAGCAATCTGAAATGGCTGTGTGAATGGGTACAGATGATTGTCGTAAATGTTGGCTGCATATAGAGTTATTCTGACCCTTAAGGAATACTCCCAGGCTTCAGGAAACTGAGTCACAGTGGCCTTTCATTATAGCTGGGGCCCACACAGAGTTGCTGGGATGTCTGGAACTAAGGAAGGAGCCTTAGCCCTGCTCAGAAGCAGAGCAGCTCCGGTGGCAGGAGAGAGACAGAATGGGAGAACACGCTTGTCCCCAAAGCAGTGGTTTCCAGCCCGGCTGCACAGCCCCCCGGTACCTCTGGCGTCCCGAGTGTGCACAGGCCTGGGTGGAGACTGCCAGATAAAATGCAGGACGCCCAGTTACATTTGACGAACTTTTAGTATAAATGTGTCCCATGCAATGTTTGGGATGTTCACAAATTATTTATTTTCTTAAAATTCGAACTTAACTGGATATCCTATGTGATATTATGATATAATGAGAAATACATACTTTGTCTTTACTCCCAGTTCTTGGCACAGAGCTCCCAAAACTCTTGTAATTTCCTAAGTGATAGGAAATGGAAGAGATAGAAGCATCTTTTGTTGTAATATTTGGTCCTAGTCCCCAGTGCCTAGCACAGATCTTCTAAGACCTTTGGAAAATCCAGAGTGTCTTTCTGTATGCTAATGAGATGGCTGGTGGCTGGGGACGCCTAGATAGCTTCAGAACGGGGCCTGGTTGCCAGAAAGCCCAAGGCATGATTGGAACTTTCAGCTCTCCCCACCTCCTGGAAGGGACGAGAGGCTGGAGACTGAGTTAGTCACCAATGGCCGGTGATTTAATCAATCCTGCCTGCACAGTGGAACCTCCATGAAAACCCTAAATGACAGGGTTCAGAGAGCTTCTGGGTTGGTGAATGTAACCACCTGCTGGGAGGGTGGTTACCAGTTGCTGGTATACCGACCTCCATGGGGACAGAAACTCTTGTGTTTGGGACCCTGCCAGACCTCACTCTCTATGCAGTATCTCTTCATCTAGCTGTTCACTTGTGTCCTTTATAATATCCTATATAAGAAACCAGCAATGGGAGGTAAAGTGTTTCCCTGAGTTCTTAGAGCCATTATAGAAAATTATCAAACTTGAGCAGGGGGTCTTGGGAACTCCTGATTTGTAGCCAAGCCACACTGGGCAGAAGTGTGACTAACCCAGGGACCCACTGCTTACAACTGGTGTCTGAAGTGGGGACAGTCTTGTGGGACTGAGCCTTTAACCTGCAGGGTCTGTGCTAACTCTGAGTAGTGTCAGAATTGAATGAAATTGTAGGACACACAGTTCGTGACCCTAGAGAAAGAGGGAATCGCTTGGCCTGAAAACCCCACACATTTGGTGTCAAAAGCGTTATGTAAGTAGAGAAACCATTTGGTTCCCCCCCTCCTTTTATTCTGTATTTTTATCTGCTAAACCTGGCACACTTATTTGATTATGCTGCTTTTCTTTGATTTTATTTTGGGGCTTAGATTAGATTTTCTTGGAATAGGAAAGGTTTTCACTGCCTTCCCCCACCAAAAAAAATATATATATTGAAACTCATGGATAGCTCTTCATTTTTTTTTCCCCCTCAGCATTGGAAAACTTAGCTGTAATGAATGTGTAATTAATTCTTTTAATCTGTTCCTATTTCCCAAAGCCCCATGACCTCCAAGCACTGTTGCAGATAATGGGGATAAAATGAGATGAATGAGATGAGTAAGGCAGAGCCGCTGCTCTCCAGCAGGTCTCTCTCAATTTATGACAGGTCACCGATCACGCAGGGCCGTAGGTGCAAGGTGCAGAGGGGAGCTGACACCCCTTGGATTTTGGCAGAGGAGCATGGCGTGAAGCGAATCAGCAAGCCATGCTGTCCGGGCATTGACACCTGCACTCTGGGCTCACAGGTCATTGGTCAAGGCCTGGAGGAGACTGGTGCTCTTGGACTTTCTCTTTTCTTTTCCTTCACTGTGGGGTTTAGTGATGTCCTGGTTAAGATTAAGTAGTAAATCAGGGCCGGGCGCGGTGGCTCACGCCTGTAATCCTAGCTCTCTGGGAGGCCGAGGTGGGCGGATCATTTGAGCTCAGGCGTTCGAGACCAGCCTGAGCAAGAGCGAGACCCCATCTCTACTATAAATAGAAAGAAATTAATTGGCCAACTAATATATATACAAAAAATTAGCCGGGCATGGTGGCGCATGCCTGTAGTCCCAGCTACTCGGGAGGCTGAGGCAGGAGGATTGCTTGAGCCCAGGAGTTTGAGGTTGCTGTGAGCTAGGCTGACGCCATGGCACTCACTCTAGCCTGGGCAATAAAGTGAGACTCTGTC
>VSMD01105809.1:0-21609 GCA_008750895.1 Mirza zaza
TGAGACAGAGTCTCGCTTTGTTGCCCAGGCTAGAGTGAGTGCCGTGGCGTCAGCCTAGCTCACAGCAACCTCAAACTCCTGAGCTCGAGCAATCCTGCTGCCTCAGCCTCCCGAGTAGCTGGGACTACAGGCATGCGCCACCATGCCCGGCTAATTTTTTTTATATATATATATTAGTTGGCCAATTAATTTCTATTTTTATAGTAGAGATGGGGTCTCGCTCAGGCCGGTTTTGAACTCCTGACCTTGAGCAATCCACCCACCTCGGCCTCCCAGAGTGCTAGGATTACAGGCGTGAGCCACCGCGCCCGGCCCCTAATTCTATCTTATATTTTAAATATTAAGGGTTTTGGTGCAGTTTTAACAGATACAGAATTTTCTGGGAATGACACAACTTTTAACATCTAAGAAAGATTATGTGGTTCATTTGTTAAGATTAAAAACATTAAGTGAGTCATCGGAAAGCATAATAAAAAAAATTATTTTTTTTGAAACAGTCTCACTCTGTTGCCTGGGCTTCAGTGCCATGGCATCAGCCTAGCTCACAGCAACCTCAAATTCCTGGGCTCAAGCGATCCTTCTCCCTCCGCCTCCCAAGTAGCTGGGACTACAGGCATGCGCCACCATACCCGGCTAATTTTTTCTATATATTTTTAGTTGTCCAGATAATTTCTTTCTATTTTTTAGTAGAGATGGGGTCTTGCTCTTGCTCAGGCTGGTCTCGAACTCCTGAGCTCAAATGATCCACCTGCCTTGGCCTCCATTATCAAAATAGTTAACAGAATAGTTTAATTTTCCTGTGAATAATTTTCCTGTGAATCTATTTCCCAAGAAGGACAAGTTGTACCTGCTCAATGGATTCCTCTAGGCTTTGTTAGAAACAAAAGAAAAACCTTTTGCTTGCAAGTGTCTCCACTTGTTCCCCAGCTAAGACCCCAGTGTGAACAGGAGCACTTTATCACCAGAGGGCTGGGCAAGTACAAATATGTTTTTCATCTCAATTTTGTGCTCTGAAGTGAGAATTGAACAATTACGTCTCCAAACCTGAATGCCAGTTAAAACAAGTTTATAAGGTAAAAAAAAAAACCTGTAAAATGAAGGGATGATTCCACATTTTTGAAATAAAATTTTTGATCTGCACTTTCTATTCCTGCATGTCTTTTGGGGATATGAATGCTCAAGAGAAAAATGTGCATCAACTATCTTTGATTTTTAATTAGTCTTGAATTTATTATGACATGGGTCTTCTATAGAGTTTACCGTGTGCCAGGCAAGTAAACTGGTTAAAATATGTGCAAATAATTTAGATTAACCACATTTTAGGTCCTTATATATACTACTGTTTCTGACACATTGAAATATTATTATACTAAGTACTACACTGATTTGATTTGTAAAGCTTTATGTTTTCAGTGTGACATCTATTAAATAGCTAAATTATTAGTTTTATTAGTTTTTAAGTTGATTCTCTTTTTCTTTTTATTAATTGTAACAATAAGAATTTGTTGTTGTTGTTGTTGTTGCCCAGGCTAGAGTGCCGTGGCATCAGCCTAGCTCACAGCAACCTCAAACTCCTGGGCTCAAGCGATCCTCCTGCCTTAGCCTCCCAAGTAGCTGGGACTACAGGCATGCGCCACCATGCCCGGCTAATTTTTTTCTATATATATTAGTTGGACAATTAATTTCTTTCTTTTTATAGTAGAGACGGGGTCTCGCTCTTGCTCAGGCTGGTTTCAGGCTCCTAACCTCGAGCAATCTGCCTGCCTCGGCCTTCTGAGAGTGCTAGGATTATAGGCGTGAGCCACTGCGGCCGGCCTAAGTTGATTCTTTTGGTTTTATAGGGCTGTCTTTAAAACAGTTTTATCTCTTTCAAGTTTTATTGTATTAGCAAAAACATGCAAAATGTTGTCAAATAATATAGTTATAACATGTAAACTTGTTCCTCAATTTAATGGAGTTTATCTGGAGTTTTCAGCATTAAAATATTAGTGATTGGTTTGTGAGAAACATTATCATATTAAGGAAGTGTTTTCTAGTTAGCAGGAAGTTTTCCATCCATATAGACTATGGAATATTGTTATATGCATTTTTTACATCTACCAAGAACACCTACATGGCTTTTGTATTGACCTATGGAAATAGAAAACCTATATTAATAGATATTATAATATTAAACCATTTTTAACCTCTGGAGATAATTTCATTTACTTATTCAGCACCATGTTCCTGAAAAGACTTAAGAATCAATAATACAGCTGATGCAAAAAATGGCAATCTTGTAAATTATACGATTCAAAATGTTCTTTTTTTTTTTTTTGAGACAGAATCTCACTCTGTTGCCCAGGCTAGAGTGAGCCACCACGCCTGGCCCTTTTGTCCAGTTTTATAGCTGGAACACTTTGCCAGAAATACTCAGACGTGACTGAACTCTTCAGCACTGGACACAGCTTGGGATCCAGCTGGGATCAGGAGCTACTTTCGCAGCTATGGTCCCAGGGGTGAGTCCTTCTTTAAATGACGCTCTCCCTCTGCTGGTGAGGGAAGGCTCAGAAAGTTAGGTTTGCCTGCTGACATGCCCCAACAGTCTAAGGACACTTAACCCAGCAGCTGGGATGGCACCAGTCAATCAATAAGGGTGTGGAAACTTGTGTACAAAAATCAGACTTCACCCAGATGTAGCACACAAGTTGACATAGTCACCCTCCCTCGGACTCTCAGCGGGATGGTTCTGTGTCACGTGTGGGGCACACACTCCCGCAGGAGTGGACATTCCTCACATGGCTGTCTGGAGGGAAGTGCTCTCCCACTTTCATCCACTTTCAGCGTATCAAGAGGTATCAAGTTTATACGGACTCAAATAAGGGGAGTCACAACTTACATCATCTGGTTTTAAACTAATCTCACAATAAGGACAAAGGAGTTTAAAAGACTCCTTCAAATAAATCTGATTGACAATAATACTCAAGTACAGGCAAATGACAAAACAATGGCAGAGCTGACCTCTCCTCCTCCTCCTAAGTCTTCCTTAGTCCTGTTAGGAGGTAACACAGCAGCGTTTCAATCAGATATGCCAAGAAGTCATCCACAAAATCATGGCAAATTAATGAGACTACAATTTGAAATACAGATTGACAAATCCTCTCAAGTGATAAACCTCGCCCTAAACCCTTTACGTGGCTCGAAATATTAGCTGATGACATCATGATGCCATCATGATGCCATCACGATTGCCAAGGCATTTTAAGTTCTTGCAGTTTATGTTTCTATTTATATATATATTTTATTAGGCACATTCATTAAACAGTGCATGCACATTAATACTCTGAGCAAATTTACACCTGCTGTGTGCACTAAGATTCATTACCACTTAAGGAGATAAAAGCCCACTGGTCTCGGGGGTATTCTTGTGTTGGGATCCCATGTTCGTAATCATGGAGCTGGGAAGTCCCAAACACCCTCTGCCCCCAGCTCTAGCCAGGTATCACACAGATTTGCGGCTGGCCTCACAGAACTCAATACCTAACTAGTAGGATGCTCCCTGCACCCTCTGGTAGGGCTGGGCAGTTGTGACCCCACGACCTTGCCACACCTCCAAACTGTCAGCATTAGCAATGGGGCAGAAGATGCAGATGGGTGACCTGGCCTTCCACATCCCCCAGCAGGGAGGTCATAAGAAGTGCCATCTTTCACAGTGTGTGACCCATACCACGGAGCAGATCACTGATGGAACTGCATCAGTAACCTGTGACTTCTGCAGGGACTGGAGTAGGGAGGGGATGCATAGCACAGCAGGCAGGGCTTGTGGGCCCAGCTCTGTTCCTGCCTCTGCCAACTGACCCGCAAGAACTATCCCACATGCCCCCCAGCCCCACCACCTCTGCACAGACCAAGTACAAGGTGAGCAGGCCGACTCCAGGCCCCTCCAATTACAGCGAACATTGATCACCTACAGGCTTCACATAGTTTAGTTCATTTAATCTTCACAAGAACCCTAGGAAGTGCTGTTATTATCCCTATTTTTACAGATGAGGAAATGGAGGGGTAGAGAATTCAAATGAAATTTTTCCAATGTTACAAAAGTGTCAGTGCCAGATTTTGAATCCAGGCAAACCAGCTCCTAATCCTAAACTCAACCTCCTAACCACTACGTTCTCTGCCTCCCCAGAAGCTACTGTCTGTCTGTGACCTGGTCACTAGTAATTACCAGGAATCAGAACAGGCTACTGGGTAGGAAATCACCATCATTTGCTCTAAACGAGATATGCATGTTGTAGGCTGGCAGGAGTTGGGGCTTAAGACACACAAATATGTGTTCTCGAGTGTCCCCATCTAAAAACCACACACACGCACGTGCACACACACACACACGTGCAAGCACACACTCTTGCTTTATCCATTTGTTGCCAACACTTTCAGATTCTGGGCAGACCACCTCGGGGATTTTCTTTGCTTTGCTGGCCTTGACATCTCTCATTTTTCCAGAGTCCAACCCAAGCCAAAATCTCTAATGTCACTGTCATTAAAAGTTAAGTATCCCACATTCTCTTGGTATGGCACACTTCTGGCCAACTTCTTGTTTTTCCAGTGTGTACTTCTGGCTTATTCCTACCACTAGCACCCACAAATCATCCAACCCAGGCCACCACCTAGTCCAATCTACGCCATGTTCCTCTGGCACCAGCAACTTTGTAGGCAGATTTTGTTAAGCCCCAAAGTATAGGCTATCATTTTTGTATCTGGGTATGGCAACAATGTACTTGACAATAAAATCAGTTACTCCCTCTTCTAGTTCCCATGGCATTCTCTGCATTGCTTGTGTGTTGGTGGAGGGAGGGTACATGCAGAAAAAGGGATGGGCATAAGAAGTGTACACTTGTCGCCCTACCTCAGTGCCTGCCTGGGTGGAACCTGGGCTTCCCTGAGTGCCAGGTGGACATCTATGGGGCAGGTCTGTCCTCTGGGGAGGGCAGGGCTAGGACAGGTCCTAGGGCAGGACTTCCTCAGCCTCCAGCATCATCTTGAGGTATGGGCCCGTCATGAAGCCAGGGTGGAAGGAGCATAGACCACAGGCTGGTGGGGCTGGCCTACAGAGGCCAGGAGATGACATGGCCTCTGAATGCCCAGGGTCAGTTGAAAGTCAAAAACTGAGGTGACCAGGAACCTCTCAGTCTTGGGCAGGATGCTGAAGCTCCGGTTTGAAACAGTGTGATGCCACCCCCAGGGGTCACTTTGGAAACCTGAGGGTTCTCTGGTCATCACGATAGCAGCCTGCTCCTGGGACGCAAACATCAACTGTGCAAAATTTGTCACATGTTCCAAGTGGCTTCCAGCATCTTATCCAACATTCATGTAGAAATGAAAAATGTTTAGCATCATTTGAGCCTGAAACCTAACTCTAGTTTGCACAAAGTTATTTTACGCAGTTTAACACACATTGTATTTTTCACAAATGCGAATTGAGGGAAGAGTGTACTTTTTGTTAGGAAACTTACCAACAAAAATCACATCTCCGGCAGCTGTCACAGGACTTGAGTGGCCCATTCAGCCCTTCACCTGTCACCGTGCATGTACAGCCACCCCATTCACAGTGACCCTCACAGGCACAAGCATCTATTACCACTGTCATCACGTGGTAGATGGTATCTTTTTTTTTTTAGGATAATAAAAGTTTTAAAAAGAGGATTCTGGGACTGACTGGGTTGAGCTCAAAGTGCCAGCAAAGGTGAAGCACAGAGTTCCTTGACCACTCAAACTGTGACCCAGCTTGAACCCAAACCAGGGCCTTGAACATTCTCAGGCACTGATGTATCACCGGTGTCTAGGTTGTTGCCCAAACACTGAAAGAAACTGGCTCTGGCTCTGAGCCAAATTCCTTAAACTCCCTGACCCCTGTGTGTGGACACACTTGGCTGGGACAGTCCTCCCCACACCCCCTTTCTTTCTGTCCACTGTGAGGACGGCTGCAGCACTGCGTGCTTACATTCCCCTAATTAAGGGTTTAGACTGATCACGCTGGCCATTAGTGCTTTTTCGGGGGGAATCCCAACCAGCCCCACATTGGAACAGTCCCTTGTGGGAACTCCAGCGTGGGTTTGGTGGGATGAAACAGAAGGCCAACGGGTCCCTGGTGCCGTAAGTGTGCCCAGGGTGGTCTGCACCCTCCCCAGCACTAGGGGCCCTTAGACAGTGCTGGGGCAGGCCAGCAGCCAGGCAAGAGGCCAGACGGGAGGGGAAGGGAGGTGCTACAGGTAGCAGCCACCAGAATGCCATCACATGCCGGAGCAGGAAATGGCAGAAGCACTGTACAGAGGAGCTGCACACTTGGGGCCCAAAAGGTGGACGGTCCCGCTTCTACGGAGACGAGGCCCATGCACCAGACCCATGGTCATGTACGTGTTTCAACACACACACACCAAGATCTGGCTGAAGGACAAGGACAGAAGGATAAAGAGCCCAGTGCCTGAGAGGCGGCTTTTCCAGATCCAGGATGTGGTCTGAGAGTAGGCTGGAGACAAAGGAGCATGGGATGGACGGAGAAAGCATTAAAGGCACATAGGTTTTTACCAGCGGCACCTTCCCAGCCTCTTCCACATGCTTTTCTTTTTCTTGAGATTAATGGCTTCTTCAGCTTTAAAATGAAGTCTGCTCGACCTGATTTTACAGATATCAGCCTCCAAAGTCCTGAAAGCTGGAGAGACTGCACCTTGATAAAAATGACAAAACCGATTCTTGATAGCTAGAATGTTGGAGCTTGGACTCAGAACTCTCCCATTGTACGGGAGCTTACCTAGATCAGTGTTTTTGAAACTGCAGACTGCTGCCGTGTCTGGGCTGTACAATCAATTTTACGGGCATGCCCAGTGATTTAATGAAGCAGAAAATAAAAAATATCAGTGCACGTCCTTATGTAACAAAGGCAATTGTCATTTCATGCAATTTGTTTCCATTACATGCATGTGTTTTTGGAGGCTGGTTCTTACTCCCGATGAGCGGTAAGAAGCCATGGCACAGGCAGCCCTGCTGAAACAGAGGAACAAAGCTTAGGGGGAATTGTCTTCGCTATGTTAGTTCTCACTTCAGTTCTGAGAACTCCCTTCCTGGGCCGTCGGTGCAGGAGCATCTCCCTGCGTAGCCTCTTGCGTGCCACCCCCCTGGGACCACTCTACATGCAGCCTGGAGGAATCTCGTCTCAGGTGGGGAGACAAGTTGTGAAGGACTCCCAGTCTCCACTGGCAAAGAGCAGGGTCTCTGGGCACAGCCTCTGTCAGAATGCCCCCATTTGTGTATCTTCACACTGCCCCTCTTCCAAGATACCTTCTGCGACCACCCTGACTGGGGCGTCATGCCCACCAATCTCTGCCCTGGTAATCTTTATCCCACCACTACCTACCACTAGAAGTGTCTGGCAGCCCATTAGATGGGCTGTCTCCCTGACTAGAAGGTACGTGCCAAGAGGGCAACTCCTAGAACAGTGGCTGGCATACAAGAGGAGCCCAGGAAGTATCTGTTATTGAACGAGCTTGTTATTGAGGAGTTTGGAGGAAAGAGGCCAAGTATCAAAAGCAAAACTTAACCCCTGCTTTCCCCTTGGAC
Source organism: Mirza zaza (assembly GCA_008750895.1). Classification (NCBI taxonomy): domain Eukaryota; kingdom Metazoa; phylum Chordata; class Mammalia; order Primates; family Cheirogaleidae; genus Mirza; species Mirza zaza. Next base: position 7,594 of record VSMD01105809.1, read on the forward strand.
AAAGCACAATTTACTGTCATCTATTCTTACAGTTTTCAAACCGCTCTAGCCCATGCATAATCAAAAACCAGCAAAATATAAGGAGTTTAGGATCTTCAGAAGTGAAAGGAGGTGGACTCTCACGAATGGGCAGAGGGGTTTCTTTGAGACAGAACCCCATTCACAAGGAGCTGGGCTGGGCACCACAGCGCCCCTGCGGCCTGTGCATTCAGGCCACTTTTCCTGTAATTCCTTCGCGTCTGGGAGCCCACTAGGAAAATGAAACAGTTCTAAAGCAAATCTCTAACTTGACATGAGAACTTAGTACGTGTCGGATTTCACACAGGCTGTGTAATACAGAAAGGAGACGTGAGCTCATTTCCCCAGGTTTGCTGTGCTGTGATAGGGATGAATCACCATGCACAGAAACCTAAATACAAGGAGAGAGCGGCTAAAGCACAGAGTGCTCCACCCGTTATGGGCAGAAGGCAGGAAGAGGTGATGGAGGTAAAAATAAAGAGCCCATTAGTGCATTACCTTCCTCAATGCTGTCCTGTCCCACGGAGACCCTACAGACTGACCTCCTGACCCCAGCACCTGCTAAGGAGGGGGGGAGGAACGTGGAGGCCCCTGCCCGTTGGAAATGGGAAGGATTCACATTAGAGAACACGATACCCCTTTGGTATAGAAACTGCAGAGGATGCACCGTCTGGCAAAAGCGGCCCAGCATGTAGGAGTGCTGCGACAGCCAACGGCAGAGCAGGCCGAGTGCACACTAGGGGCGTGTGTGACTGAGAAGGGTGTCTCTAAACTCCCACATCTATTTCATGCTCCCTAGTGGTCTGCATTTATTACTAACTTCCTCAGGGCAGGACTAGGGTCAGGCTTTTGAGCACTTGTTGGTCAAGTAAACTGCAAGAGGTTTTGCCCTCTCAGGGAGAAGACCCCTGTGCCTGGTGAGGCCACCTTAACAGGAAGCACTGCCTACCCCTCATCCTGGTGACAGGTGACGACACTTCAAGAGAGCAGCTGACAAAAAACCCTCAACTGCTAACTGTGTGTTATTCCCTTAGGAAACACCCATCAGACTGGAGGAAGAGGAGACACAGTAAATAAATTCAGATGTTTTATTCTGTAAAGCACATATGCACATATTTCAAACACAGAAAATTAATCTGGGAGTGAATGCCATAACAGATCAGCTACTGACCATCATGCAGCAAGAGAAGTGAAATGGATCCACTGGCCCTCGTCACCCCACAGTGCCTGCAGGAGGGTTGAAAAACCAGGATACTGAATCCCTACGCACTGCCAAGGAAAATGCAAAAGAAATGGCAGGTTCCTAACGATGAGAAAAACTTACAAATAGAATCAAAACTGATTCAAGTCATACAGTGAAAGGACAAAAGGAAAAAGGAAAGAGATCAATATGATCTGAAACAACCATTTTAATAGTAAGTTGCTGACCTTTTATTGGACCTCCAGTCCAAGATGCCTGAGGACGAGCCAGTGCTCCTGTGCGGGGTAACCCCGAATGGCAAACGGGCCCATCTGTAACACTCTTCTAATCCTGAGGTCCACCAGCAAGCTACAGGTGAGGATCGGATCCCCTGGACTTCCTGAGGCTCTACGGAAGTCTCTCCGGGTAACAGGCCTCTTCACCCAGGTCCCGTGGCCGGCTCTCTCCCAGCCTTCCTTCATACACCTGATTGACTCTGTGTTTCTAAAAGATCTCTGAGAATTACCTGCTAGGTGAATGCTGGATTTTAAAGTGTGTGTTGTGTGTCCTGGCCTCTGGAAAAGTCATACTGTCCAGGTATTTTTGGCACTTCCTTTCTTCATGCCTAACAGTGTCCCTCTCCCTCCGGCTACAGATTCCAGCCATCCCCTGTAATTAAAACTAGGGTAATTAATATTAGCAACAAGCTGGATTGAACAAACCAGTGAAACTGACTTTTTTCACTTGTCTTTTTTCATTTTATATTACTCTGCCAGTTATAAATCTATCCCTATGACTCCACTTGAGATTTGATTAATTCAGTAGCAGCTTAATCTAAAATCTGATGGTCCTAATGACACTGATGTTTCTAAAGGCCAAGCCAAATGGCTCTTTCTCAACCTTGTCTCATAAGGGTCTCAAAGTCTCTAAAGAAAACTAAATTAACAAGATAGCCATGCATCATGTAAGCAACTTGTATCATAAAAAAAAAAAAAAACTGGATAGACAGGTATGATGACTGCACTTGAAATATACTAAAAAGAATACAAACATATCAAGTTACTACAGTGATTACTTCAACATTAGCTTCAGTAAAAGCCCACAATTGTTTTCCATTCAAAGAATGCCTGGGATAAAATGTTCTAGGCCAATGTATTTCAGACTACAGGAACTAATTCTAATTTAGAACAGACTACAAACCTAGAGTTAAGGAAAAGAAGTGCTCACAGGCATGTCCAAGGTTTTAATTGCCCTTCGGCTGTAACACTGCCTGGAAAAAGTTATTAATGACAATAACTTATTAAGGCAAAAAATTATTAAGAAAAACAGTAAGAATACAAGTAACAAGAAAACAATGGGGAAGACAACACACAATTTCTTTAAAATGAAGGATTATAAGGAAAAAGGGACAGAGGAACTGGATGATCAAAATGTAAGAAAAATGCTTTTGGTTTTTCCTAAAAAATGGCCAATCAGAATTGCATTCCTTCAAATTTCACAGGCATCATTTTCATCATGTTATTGATCACTAGTTGCCATCTTCCTTCTGAAGATATGTTAGTTGCATAAAAATAAATCCAAAAAGAAAAAAATACACTCACTCTTTAAAAAAACCAAGAAACCCTTTCATGACTATTAGACCAAATCATCATTCTCTCTTTCCATACTGTCATCTGCATTCCCAAAAGTAGAATAACAGCTCATTGTTACTCTCCTCTAGAGCCATTTACTTCATTTTCAAGCCCTGTTGAGTGAGGGAACTGCTTTACTTTTATGCGAGAGGCAAGGGGAAACAAAGGACAAAGACAGTAGAACATTTTGTGCCAACTCAAACAAGACCAGGTTCCTCGCATCCATGTGGAAAATGAAACTTAGATCTTTACCATGTAGGTGACTTTTAAATATTTTACTTTTTACTCAGGATAAAAGCACAAGTCTGTCCTAACTAGAGTAGTATTAAAATGTGACTATTTTATTTTTTCTTCAAAAAGAAAAAAAAAAAAAAAAAAAACTTAGGTATGTTTCCTTGCAAGCAAAATGGAGAAAAAGGTATTATTGTTGTTACTATGATTATTAAGCCACAGACACATAAAATCCACAAAATGGATTGGTGGCTTTGGAAATGCAATATCATATCAAAGGTGCAGACTGTTTCAAACATTCTGTACATATTGGGCTGAAACAAGAATCAAACCAAACCTCAACCCCACCAGCAATGAAACGCACCTGTGACCTTGGTAAAAACATCATGCCCTGCTTTAATGCAGCAAGATCCATGAGTCCTCTCTAGCACTACATGGAAATATCCCACCAGGTCCACAAGTCCACATGTGAGGTTGAAGGGTTCTGGCTGCACCCAGTGCAAAGCACGTGCATCATTGGACCAATTTCCGAATAGATTTTTATAAATATGTACAAATCAGTTACAGGCACTTGAAATGTCTTTGGCTGGAATAACCCAACATTGCAAGATAATATATTCACAGAGTGTCCAGGCCCGGGCTGGGTTCAGCAGGCAATGATTATGGTTCTCTTCATCTCTCTCAGAAAACAAGGAGCTGTGGGATTAGGCTTCAGCCAAAGCCACCTAGAAGAGGGCAAGACAAGTAATCCAGTTCAAACAGGCAAGCCCAGGTAACTCAACCCCAATGTCACCCATGAGGGGTTCTGGTCCCCACCCAAAGACCAAGGAGCCATACTGACTATAAGCATCTATTAGGCAAGGGAATTATTAAATTCCTATGAAAAAAATCTCACCTAGGAAGAAATGAATAGAGACCTAAAAGTCTTCTGCAAGATCCAGTTGGTCTGTGCTACCACTGTGCTGAGATATGGAGTTAACTGTTTTTAAACCCTGATCAAACCAGACATGGTGACTTATGGCTGTAATTCCAGGATTCTGAGAAGCCAAGGTGGAAGGATCACTTGAGGTCAGGAGTTTGAGACCAGCCTGGGCAACACAGCGAGACCCTATCTCTACAAAAAAAATTTTTTTTAATTAGCTGGCCATGGTGGCACATGCCTACAGTCCTAACTATTCAGGAGGCTAAGGAGTTGAGCCCAGGAGTTTGAGGCTGCAGTGAGCTATGATTGCACCACTACACTCTGGCCAGGGTGACAGACCTTGTCATTCATTAATAAATAAACAAACAAACAAACAAACAAACAAACCCTGATCAGCATTCTGCTGGAAGATTTCTCATGTTGCTAGGAGTGGAGGGGCGGTGGTACTCTTCCTGTAGGTTCTGAGAACAACTGCTACAGTCAGTCCCTTTTAATAGCTAAGAAGGCTTGGGTGTATGACTGAAAATCCAACACTGTAACTTAGGCTGAGGCTAAAGACTACTTCTAATGAAAAGACAGAAACTACAGCTGGTCTTCCACATCTGCAGTTTCTGCATCCACGGATTCAATCATGGACTGAAAACACTCAAAAGAAAAAAGCCAATAAAAAATAAGGCCAGGCACAGTGGCTCACGCCTGTAATCCTAGCACTCTGGGAAGCCAAGGCAGGAGGATTGCTTGCGCTCAGGACTTCGAGACCAGCCTGAGCAAGAGTGAGACCCCATCTCTACTATAAACAGAAAGAAATTAACCAAACAACTAAAAATAGAAAAAAATCAGCCGGGCATGGTGGCACATGCCTGTAGTCCCAGCTACTTGGGAGGCTAAGGCAGGAGGATCACTTGAGCCCAGGAGTTTGAGGTTGCTATGAGCTAGGTTGACATCATGGCACTCTAGCCCAAGCAAAAGAGTGAGACACTGTTTCAAAAAAAAAAAAAAAATACAATTTAAAATAATACAAATAAAAGTACAGCATAACAAATATTTACATAGCATTTACACTGTACTAAGTATTGTAGGAAACCTAGAAATGATTTAAAGTATAAGAGGATGTAAGTTATATGCAAATATTATGCCATTTTATATAAGGGATTTGAGCATTACTGGATTTTGGTATCCGAGGGGGTCCTGAAATCAATCTCCTATGCCACTGTAATTTCTCTGGAGGAAAGGTGCCACCCACAATAAATGGAATAAGGACGAACTGCGACTTTCTGTATATTGGGACCTCTTGCAAAATGCTGGGCCAGACCCTGTCCACTGCTCACCTTCTCAGGACAAAATTCAGGATTGCTCTGACGCAGCTTGCTGGGTCTGCCTTTGATAACAGCATAGCAAAACATTGTTATCACCATCACGAAGAGGAAGTAACTGGTATGCATGAGATGCAAGTTTATTAACGAACGGTCATCCTAAATAAAGAGGAGAAAAAACCTGAAACAATACCTGCATTGAGTTGTTGAAAAATTTTAAAGCTTGGTTTTTGGAGACAGGATTCACAATCTCCAGACTTGCTTTAACTTTCAGTCTTAAACTCAAAGAGGAGGTTTCTCTTTTTGTCTCCTAAACTACCAAAGCTGGATCTCATTAAGTGAAGACACGGTGTTCCTGAGCCATCCATGCGGAGACCACCCACTCCTTCCTAAAGCTGTCCGCCCTCCCACACTGCCCCAACCCTCCACCCCACCCCAGGTGTCTTTAACCCCTACTCTTTTCTGGACTTGTGTCTTCTTCCCCTGACTGCTCTCCAACTGCCCGTAGGGTGAGTGGCTGGCACCAGCCTGCATTCCTAACTCCAGGCTACCCGTCCAGCAAAAAGGCCTTGGCACATCCCCCTCGCCAGGGGCAGCTTCCTCCCTTCTGCTTTTCCCTGCTTCTCAAGTCCCTGGCTGAAAATGCTGAGGTTATCCTTGATTAGCTCCTCTTTTACCTCCCACATGCAATCAATCTCCAGGCCCCGTCAGTCCTTAGAGAGTCCAGACTCGCTTCCATTCCTGCTCCTTCTCCATCTCCAGTCCTCAAAGCACCAGCCTTGGGCCCCTCCCGTTTACACATCAAGGGGAGCATGGTCTTCCTGACACTCTGCTTTACCAACCCCTACAGCCCCAACACCAGCAGCGACTACTCTGCCAAGGAGAAAGGCTGAATGCCTCAGCTGGCATGAAGGGCCCCTAGAACCTGGGCTCTGCCTGCCACCCAGCCTGATGTCCACTGCTCGCTTCCTCGGGCCTCTAGCTTAACAACTGCCTCCACTGGATAAAAATGAACTATGGAAAAGGGAAAAGGACCAGGCCCAGCGAAGAAAAATCCAAACTAACACATCCTGACAGGAACAAACAAAGGGCATTTACAAAATACCATAGCAGTCTGTTAAAAGTGGGCTCAAGTCTAAGCAGGAGGCTAAGCCAGCATATCACCTGCTAGACAAGAGTTTTCTCCTTTCCTTTGTTAAGTTAAATCCTATTCAGGCCTCAGTATCTAGCCAAAGACTCATCTCCTCCTGCTACTCACTTCTACCTTTCTGAACTCCACACAGCATTGCTTATTGTTCATGCTGACACTAACCACTTATTCTTCTGTGGTTGGGTATATCAGTCTAAGTCTGTACAAGCATCTCTTATAACCCCCATGGGTTAGGCACAAAGCAGTTGCTCAATAAATAACTGCTGCTGAACAAAACAGAAAATGAAGAAAAGAACATTTTTCTTAACCAAAAGAGTGGTGCATTTTTCCAAGTTTCCACCACTCCACCCAGTCGCCCAACACAGCTGGAAATTTAGAGTGGCAGGGTCTAAGCTAACCCAAGGGAGTAAACAGGGCCCACAGTAACAGTTTTAACACACACATGCATGCACACACACATGACACATGGTCTTTTTACTTACATCTGGAACAATAACTGTAAGCTTGGGATTTAAAGCATGATAGACTTTTCCAATGGCCCCCTTATAACACCAGAAAGGATTGTAATCTTGAGCATATTTTGTGTTGGCATCTCTGGCAGTTGTGAAGATCTTGTACCAGAGCGTGGCGTTGCTGTATGTGTCAGGAACACAGTGCGGTGGCTGTCTGCAAGGGAAGAGAAGGAAGGACACGTGCTCAGTGGCCATTTTCTTGAGTCACCCTCACAGCACCTGGCAACACTGAACATAGCAACATGTGTGGAAAGGAAAAATAGGACGGGCGCAGTGGCTCATGCCTGTAATCCTAGCACTCTGGAAGGCCGAGGCGGGTGGATCCTTTGAGCTCAGGAGTTCAAAACCAGCCTGAGCAAGAGCGAGACCCCGTCTCTACTAAAAATAGAAATAAATTAATTGGCCAACTAAAAATACATAGAAAAAATTAGCTGGGCACAGTGGTGCATGCCTGTAGTCCCAGCTACCTGGGAGGCTGAGGCAGGAGGATCACTTGAGCCCAGGAGTTTGAGGTTGCTGTGAGCTAGGCTGATGCCACGGCACTCTAGCCCGGGCAACAGAGTGAGACTCTGTCTCAAAAAAAAAAAGAAAGGAGAAATAACATGAGATGTACATGTCTCTGACAATATGTTTATTTGAGATAAACACCATTATATTTTTAGTTTAAGAATCTTTAAAAAAAAAACACATAACAGAAGAAATAGGCATCTGACATTTAGGAATCTGGGTATTGGATTTTTGCCTTCAGAATTCAACCCACATCCTCTCACATATGATAAGGCCAAAGGGGACCCTGGCTCCTTTTAAGCCTATGTCTTCAAATTACCTAACTTTTTAGTTACAAATGGAACCTTTACTTACCAATGTCTACATCAGGCATTATAACACCAAATAATGTTTTAACTTATCTGTTCTTGTCCTACAAACCTCCAAATGTCTAAAAATAGATGAATCCCAGGATAATTCTTATTAAAATAGGATTCACCACAAAATTCTTTTAAATAGGCTGTATCTTATGTATTTCACATAATTATGTATAGGTCACTATCCCTTTTACAAAGACAGGAGAAGGAAAACAAACCCTAAAGGCAAAGCAGTAACATTGACTGAAAAACTGAAGCAGATGTTTCAGAAACAGTAATTGTCTAATGGAGAATAAGGTTTGATTTATAGTCCTGATTTTAATGCAAACTCTTTCCGGATAATGGAGATGAACAAAACCTTTATCTTTAGAGAAGCCTGATTATCAGTCGCTCTGGTTGTCAGGTCAGCTCTTATTTACCCTTTCTGCAACCTGCTGCTTCTGTTCTACTCCTGTAAGAAAAGCAGCCAAGAACACCCAACGGCAAGCAGGAGCTTTTATTGCCTTGTTGAAGTACTAACTTTCTAAGATTTATATGCAGCAGTTCTAGCTTTAGAATTCCAAACTAAACTTAAATAAACCTTTAGAGAGGTGTGAACGGTGATAATTCTACAAAGAAATGCCATGCGAGCCATCCTCAGAATTTGCTGCTGAAGCAGCCCAGCCAAACTCATGGCAAATGTAGCTTCTCGCGCACATCTCCTGGGTGCCGGAAACACTTACACGGTGACAGGGAACACACCAGGGGTGGCCGTGAGGGTCATACAGGCTGTGAACACCACCTGCTCACAGTGACCATGGAGAGCACAGTCATCCGAGCTCCAAGCTGTAGGCAGGGTAAAGGTAATGTTTATCTCCTCGTGGGCTTCTCGGCCTGTGAAAGAAAAATCGTTTCTTTGGTAAATAAAATAATATTTATTATTCTCTGGGATTTGAATAAATTCTGAAATCAAACCCACCCAGGAATCACCTACCAGCCTAGACAACTGCCTTGTGGGATTTCAGGACCAAGAACTGCCCTGATCTGGACTGTGAGGCTTGCTCGACTAGAACAGCCACGAAGTGGCAGAGAGGGGCCGCTTTGCAGCCAGGGCCTGGAGACGCCAAGCAAGAGCACGGCAGTTCCTAAGCTGGACAGCTTGGGCTGGGAGAATTCGCACCACTGTTGCAGCATTTGTACAGCACTCTTACCATTTTCAAATATCTTTTTTATGTATTACTTCACTTAAAATTTACCACCAAGGCCGGGCTCGGTGGCTCAAGCCTGTAATCCTAGCTCTCTGGGAGGCCGAGGTGGGCGGATCATTTGAGCTCAGGAGTTCGAGACCAGCCTGAGCAAGAGCGAGACCCCATCTCTACTATAAATAGAAAGAAATTAATTGGCCTACTAATATATATAGAAAAAAAAAAAAAAATTAGCCGGGCATGGTGGCACATGCCTGTAGTCCCAGCTACTTGGGAGGCTGAGGCAGCAGGATTGCTTGAGCCCAGGAGTTTGAGGTTGCTGTGAGCTAGGCTGACGCCATGGCACTCACTCTAGCCTGGGCAACAAAGTGAGACTCTGTCTCAAAAAAAAAAAAAAAAAAATTTACCACCATGCCATGCATGACCAAAGATGTGTTACTGTTCCCTTTTACATATGAACAAACTGAAGATCAAAGGATCTAACAGACTTAAGATCGCACTGGTAAGTGATGAAGCCTAAATTAAAACCACGGTGTTTTAAAGCCACAATAGAAGAAAAAGATCCACTTGCTACATGGAAAACCCAGAAGTCACCCATACTTTGATTACCAAGGGAATATTGTCACCTCTAACAGCCAATAGAAGGCTGGCAAGCACTCAAAAATTCCTTTAAGGACTTTATGTTGCTCAGGCTGGTCTCAACCAATCCTCCCACCTCGGCCTCCCAGAGTGCTAGGATTACAGGAATGACCACCATGCCCTGCCATCCTTTAAAGACTTTAAAAAACACTTTTGATAACCAAAGAACCAAAGGTTAATTCTCCAAGGCCCAGGTCTCCCATATGAAGACATTCCTAATTATTCCAGCTTCCACTGCTTTCTCATCCTTCTCCCAAATCACTTATAGTCTGCCACAGGTTTTCTGCATTTTGGATTTTTAAAAAAATTTTTTGAGACAGGGTCTTACTGTGTTGCCCAGGCTAGAGTACAGTGGCATGATTATATCCCACAGCAGCTTTGAACTCCTGGGCTCAAGTGAAGCGATACTCCTGTCTCAACCTCTCAAGTAGCCAGGGGTATAGGCACATACCCCCATAACCAGCTAATTTATTTTATTTTTTACAGAGACAAGGTTTTGCTATGTTGCCCAGGCTGGTCTCGAACTCCTGGCCTCCAGTGATTTTCCCACTTTGGCCTCTCAAAGTGCTGGGATTGCAAGTGTTAACCACCAGGCCAGCTTGCCACTCATTTAGTACTGGTCTAAGGGCAGCGCTTCATGTTTTATAGGTGTTTATTTTTCATATTATTTAATAAGCACTTATATAACATTTTCTTTGTACCAGGAACTATTGTAAGTGCTTGATAAATATTAACTGTCTCTTCCATAATCCCAAAATTCCAAGGGAAGACACCAAATTTTAGGCTTTTTCTAGTTCTTCCTAGTAGCTAGCACGGTGCTGAGCTAATTACAAGCATTCAAAAATTTGTAAAATAGCAATGTAATATTTGTAATAAGTACTAAAAACTCCATTAGGCTAAGCCGGGATAAAAATTATGTGTTTGCAAATATTGAGGTCAGAAACAGGCCTTAGAGTTTTTTTTAGTTTCTTGCACTTACAAACTTTTATTGAGAGACTACTGCAAGCCAAACACTTTACTAAGACATAGTAGAAATGATTCCTTCTTGACCTTGTGTGGTTCAAACTCAACAAAAGAAGACATACATGCAAAAATAAAATATGGTATGATGAGTAAAATCATATGTGGCGAATCCTCTGGCTGCCTTGTAATAGTTGCTGCCTGAGAAGTCTGAAAAGAAGATGGCTAACGCTCACATACCTGAGAGTCCAATTTGATGCCCTAAAATGGTGGAGTACAGATGAGTGACGTTGCGAGAGTACCCTCCAAAGGGTTTCAGTGGATCCAGGGTTAGGGTGATTGCAACTGAGATGTTAACTGGGCCTGAATCCTCCAGGGCCTGGGGGGACTGTGTGGATGCTCTGGCCTGCCCGCTGGTCATTGTGCTTTCCGGAGTTGTGGTGTCATTCGTGAGATGCTTTAATGTTTCATTCTCTGATACACACAAGTCCAAATCATTAAATCGTAGCAGAAAAGTATTCCAATCCTTCAGTAAAGTGAAATAAAGAGAAACAAGTGTGAGCAGTCCCAAAGTCTCCCACTGCAGGAGTGTGGGCAGGACCCTCGGTGTGGCATCTCATCACAACAGTAAACTACAATTCAGAGTCGGTCATTTAACATAGTGACAAGACAGCCACCATCTCTTGCATTGGCTTTCCTAATCATTTTCATATTCATACTCTAAAACACAAACTCTTGGTTGGCATGAGATACTACATAAACTGTGAGATTAAACCCAGTTATTCAAGAAAATGTTTTTTTCTTTTAAAACCAACAGATTATTATTACAGGAAATGACCTAGCCTCAAAATCAAACTTGGAAAGAAAGCTTAAACAAAAGTAGTAAAACACTGAAAGCATTAATCCAAACTTATTTAGTTGTGACAATTAGTTTTTTAAATGAAGCTACCTTAAAATAATTCCTCAAAAGATCAATTCCATATGCCTTGCTCTTTCCCTCTAGAATGCAAAACAGCAGTAAATACCAATACTCATTTGGTACTTTTTCTCCCTTTCACAGACTTTTGACGCCACCTTAGGGCAGAAATTTCAAAACAAAGGGCAGAGATGTTTTCAGCCTTAATATCTACAACCTGTACTGATGATTTAAATCATAAACGAGTTTATTTATTATTTTTCTGGAGACAGAGTCTGGCTCTGCTGCACCAGCTAGAGTGCCGTGGCATCAGCCTAGCTCACGGCAACCTCAACTCCTGGGCTCAAGCAATCCTTCTGCCTCAGCCTCCCAAGTAGCTGGGACTACAGGCATGCACCACCATGCCTGGCTAACTTTTTCTATATATATTTTTAGTTATCTGGCTAATTTTTTTAAATTAATTAATTTCTTTTTCTTTTTTTTTTCTTTTAACTTACATCGAGCAGGTAAGGCTAATTTCTTTCTTTCTTTTTTTGAGATGGAGTCTCACTTTGTTGCCCAAATTAGAGTGAGTGCTGTGGCATCAGCCTAGCTCACAGCAACCTCAAACTCCTGGGCTCAAGCAATCCTCCTGCCTCAGCCTCCCAAGTAGCTAGGACTACAGGCATGCACCACCATGCCTGGCTAATTTTTTCTATATATATATTAGTTGGCCAAATAATTTCTTTTTATTTATAGTACAGACGGGGTCTTGCTCTTGCTCAGGCTGGTTTCAAACTCCTGACCTCGAGCAATCTGCCCGCCTTGGCCTCCCAGAGTGTCTTTCTATTTTTTAGTAGAGACAGGGTCTTGCTCTTGCTCAGGCTGGTCTCGAACTTCTGACCTTGAGCGATCCTCCCACCTTGGCCTCCCAGAGTGCTAGAATTGCAGGCATAAGCCACTGCGCCTGGCCCATAAATGAGTTTTAGAAACACATACAGCTAATTACAGATGCCAACATAGTAAAGGACCCACCAGGGTCTATTTTAATTTTAGCAGAAACCCAAAGGTGAATGCTAAAGTACCAACAACAAACCTAACCTAGCCTGTTACATGTAACTTCTTTTTCCCAAGCAACATTAGTTTAGAAAAAGTTGCCAAACGTGCAGCCAAACCAAGATACACTTCCCATTACTCTAAAATTAATATTCATTAAAAATGCTATTTAAGCAATCCCCAAGCAGCCAAGTGAGTCTACCTTTACAACATTAGTATTAACTGTCTGTGACTTTAATAAGACTGCAACTGGATCTATCAAATTACATTTTCCCTAATACTTACAAACTTAGCAAACCATTCCAGTACATTAGGACTGAAAATGAACACTCTAGTCTGAGCCCTACATATTACAGAAACTGAGGCCAAGAGCAAATTAGGGACCCTCGAATTCTAGTTGAAGGCAGAATCAGAATTAAGTTCTGATTCACAGCCCAAAACTTTTCGCATACAGAAGCTGCTTTTCATATAACTCAGTATCCTCATTTGAAAATAAAATCGCTACATTAATCATAACCAAAGTTCTGCAGCATCTCTGCACTGTATTCCCGCAGAGCTGGAGTCCTTGTTGAACAGCTGGCCAAAGCTGAGACCAGGCCCATTTTGATTATTAAGGGCTAGCTATCCAGGCCACGTCTTTTTTTTATGAAGTTATTTCCTTAACCATTTTTACGGCCTATGAATATTAGGTATATAACACAGGCCAGGAAAAAAAATATAGTTTTCTTTTTCTTTTTTTTTCAGACAGAGTCTCACTCTGTTGCCCAGGCTAGAGTGCTGTGGTGTCAGCCTAGCTCACAGCAACCTCAAACTCCTGAGCTCAAGAGATCCTTCTGCCCCAGCCTCCCGTGTAGCTGGGACTACAGGTGCCAGCCACCATGCCCAGCTAATTTTTTGTTTCATTTTTATTTAACTGGCTAATTTTTTCTATTTTTAATAGAGATGGGGGTCTCGCTCTTGCTCAGGCTAGTTTTGAACTCCTAACCTCAGCAATCCATCCGCCTCGGCCTCCCAGAGTGCTAGGATTACTCCTAGCACAGGCGAAAGCCACCGCACCCGGCCCAAAACATAGGTTTTTTTTTGTTTGTTTGTTTGTTTTGAGACAGAGTCTCACTTTATTGCCCAGGCTAGAGTGAGTGCCGTGGCATCAGCCTAGCTCACAGCAACCTCAAACTCCTGGGCTCAAGCAATCCTGCTGCCTCAGCCTCCCAAGTAGCTGGGACTGCAGGCATGCGCCACCATGCCCGGCTAATTTTTTCTATATATATTTTAGTTGGCCAATTTCTTTCTTTCTATTTATAGTAGAGACGGGGTCTCGCTCTTGCTCAGGCTGGTCTCGAACTCCTGAGCTCAAACGATCCGCCCACCTCGGCCTCCCAGAGAGCTAGGATTACAGGCTTGAGCCACCGCGCCCGGCCCCAAAATATAGTTTTAATTACTACTTTTAAACTTAAAAAAACCT
>VSMD01105812.1:0-63288 GCA_008750895.1 Mirza zaza
CCCCCCCCCCCAGGGGAACAATTTACATATATGTAAAAGCTGATGAGCTGATGAGAAAGAACCAGTTGAGAAGGCATAGTTTGCAGAAAGAGAGATCTGTTAGGTTCTTGTAAGGTAGAGGATTCTTGGGGGATCAGGAGGGGATGAGATCCAAAGTATAAGTAAAGCAGTAATTCTTAGAAGAGATTTACTTCATGTTTCAAAAGGGAGAAGGAGGTTATAATGGGTAGAGAAGTTGTGGGTTTATACCTTTGAAAAGGCAAGATGAAGGGGTTCCTGCCTAGTAGATTATTTCTAAAGAAACTGAAGGGTGTAGAAGAAGGTGGTTTTAGACACAAGAAAAGTAGGAAAGGTTTGAAATGGTTGAAATGACAGCAGGAGAATAGGAAGTGAGTTGGCTCAGATATTTAGGGCCTATGTGAAGTTAGAAATCATGTGACACTGTCTATCAGTGGTGAGTTGCTTGGGTGTAGATTCAGAGAGTACAGATAGTTGGATCCATACAGGGTTGGATCTTGCACCTAAGATAGGCTAGGAAGGGAGTTCAGAATATTGGCAAGAATGTCATCGAAATGATGTATCATGACATCTAAGTTAGATAAAGAGGAAGAAAAGAAAAGAGAAGGTGATTGATTGGGACAAATTAGGAGACTCCTAGACTTAGAGAGTTCTAGTGAGGTTGAAAAATGATTATAGCAGAAGTGATTCAAAACAAACTGATGGGATAGGAGATTATTGCCAATAAGAGGAGAGCTTGAATTTGAAGCTATTTCACATCCAAGAAATAGCCATGACTGATGTAGAGTGCACAAAAATGTTTCCCTTGCTACCCCTACAGAATGAAAGCTTTGTGATAGTGTCTTCTGAAGTGTATTTTGCAGAAAAATATTTCCTCCCCCCAAAAAGATGCATGTACTAAGGCATTATTAGGGTTCTGAGACATATTGCATTAAAGGAATGTGTTTAAATTTAACTGGGCATTTCTAAAATCTGTGAGACTACTGAACCTTTCAAGTATAACATCTATTTAATATTAATAACTACTTAAATTTTTTTCCAAACTTGTTGAGCATTTGTGTGTTATATGTTGAAATTATTAAATTAATCAGAATAAGTGAGAGTAATTATCACAACTTAAGTGTTTATTTTACAAAGAATTTTTATATCTATATTAATGTATTCCAGTGTTAAAATATTTATTTTCATATTAAAAGTAAGTATGCATCCAAAAACTAAAAATGTAAGTTGGTGTATTATTTTATTAGTGACAATTGTGATATTTGAAATTGCTTATTAGAAATATTTAATTATTGATAGATATTACAGGAAAGACAACTATTTTAGATCTATATAAGTCACCCAACTCAGATTAGTTCAAAAAGAGTTTTTCCATTCAGGTAGCTGGATATATCTAGAAGTTCAAACAGTGTCATCAACAATTTGTCTGTTTTCATTTCTTAGCTCAATCTTCAGTTGTATTGACTTCATTCTCAGGCAGGTGGTACCACTGTCCCATATTGTGGCTGTTTCTCTCAGAGAGGCTGAAGGTGGAACAAGCACTTAACTATCTGCCCGATTTCTTTCTAAAATATATATCCTGGTTGGATTTTATTTGCTTATAATAGAAGTATAATATTAAAATCGCCACATTCTTTTATTAACAATTATGTTTTATATTATTTTATTAAACTGTAGGATTTTCTTTTAGGTCCTGTAGTTTCTGATTCCATTTTAATAAATAAAATGTTGACCAAGGCCTTGAAACTCCTAATATTCCCAATTACTAGTTCCAGTAACAAAAGGAGCTTTGAACAGATAAGAGGATTATTGATGCACATGCAGTATGAGGATACTAAACAGTAAAACCATTCAGGAAACTTTTTAGATAAAATTGGAAACTTAAAACATTTATAAAAATGAAACATGTACTTAGTAGTCTTCATAGTGTCCTTGAGAGGTCCTTTGCAACAGATATAAAAGTGATAAAACTTATCCTCCCATCCCCCCATAAAACAATCAACAAAGGAAAATAAACAAAAAACCCCAAAATAACAGAAACCAAAATTTTTGAGACATCTAGCCTTTAACCTTTTAAATTATCTTCTAAGGAATGTGGCTTTTAACTGTGTGGTAACTGACTGCCATAGAAAATGGTAGTTAAAAATCAAAACTATATCTTTTGGTAAATTAATGGTCTTTCTGTTGTAGCGAATACCTTAAACCATGTGTTTGTATTTTCTTGGTTTATAAACAAAGGTAAATAAAATGATGACTAATAGGTTACTTGTCTTAATAAAGTGTATATGAATTCTTCATCCAGTTTGGATATGGAAAGTCACAAGAGACCATCATTTCTACCCAACAACCAAAATAAGGCAGATAAACTATGAGATAATCGTTTTTAAGAAGCTCTTTAGAGAGCTAAGGATAGAAATGAACCTATTATAGCTTAGCTTTAAATGAACCTAAGTCCATAATGTGACAAGTCTTTTACAGGGAAAAAAAATAGAACCATGACTACTTCCATCCTTGGTGGAGCTGTATAAGCAATTGAATCCCAAGTTTTTAACAGATTTGTTATAACAGTGTGTAGGCTGGTATGACCGCTTAGAATCCAGAGGAGCCCAACCCACAGCAAAGCACTATCCACCTACCTGCTCTTACTCAGGTGTTTTCACTGACTGAAGCAGGAGATTAGAGAAGCAGACTTGGGAGAGATATTAAAAATGAAATACTCCCCACACCAAAAAGGTGGTGTGTA
Source organism: Mirza zaza (assembly GCA_008750895.1). Taxonomy (NCBI): domain Eukaryota; kingdom Metazoa; phylum Chordata; class Mammalia; order Primates; family Cheirogaleidae; genus Mirza; species Mirza zaza. Next base: position 2,762 of record VSMD01105812.1, read on the forward strand.
TGTGTATATTGGGAGGGGTTGTCCAGGCAGGAGAACTGAACTCTCTGGACTCTCACCTACTAAAGAGTAAGAGCTTCTTTCCAAGTTGATTCTCTGCAGGGAATCCAGGGTCTTCACAGAGTATGGGGCAGTGGCCTTCTAACGACTAGAGAATGGGTATAGGGCTATAAATTGTCTTCTTAGATACATAAAGTAGAGGGTGAGAGCAAAGAGAAGCCCCCCCACTCCAAAGAGGCTGTAAAGATGGGAGATTTCCCATATTTCCTAAAGCTGATGGGTTAGCTTCAAAGCATAGGCAGAATGCTGGAATTTCACCAGGGCTCAGATCCATTCCTAGTTGAAGGGAAACTCTTGATCACTCTCAAAATATTTGAAGTCAGTGGTAATTGATTCAAATTAAAACTGCAGCAAAGGCCAAACCCAGCTTATTAACTATCTAGCAGCATGACAGGAAAATGAGTGGTATGCTCCTTTCTTGAGGTAAATATTATTGAATTCAGACTCTACTGCTCTTTTGTATCAGTTGTCTGGTATATAATCAAAGATGATATGACACACTGAAAAATGAGAAATGTGACCCATAGCCAAGAAAAACACAAGACTCAGAGATGGCCCAGGTGTTGGAATTATGAGACAGTGTCTTTAATATACTGTTACAAAAATGCTTAGAGATCTAGTGCAGAAGATGGACAATATATGTGAAAAGATGGTGAATTTCAGCAGAGATGTGGATGGTATCAAAAAATGGAAACACTAAAAATGAAAAATAGAGGAAATTTCTCAGAGCTGAGGAATATGTTAGATCAACTTGTTAATAGATAGACTGAATGTAGAAAATATCAGTTGATAGACAGGTTGATAGAAAGTATCCAAACTGAAACAAGAAGAAAACATTGGGAAAAATACAACAGAGTATTTGACACCATGGGGTACTATCAAATAGAGAGAGAGATGGGAGTAGAAAACGTATTTGAAGAGTTAATGGTAAAGTGCTTTCCAACAGTCTCAGCCTGAAATTATGTGCAATTTAACAAATCACAAACAGGATAATTTTTTTTTTTTTTAAAGAGACAGGATCTTGCCATATTATCCTGGCTGGTCTCAAATTCATTGCCTCACCTGATCCTCCTGCCTTAGCCTCCAAGTAGCTGGCACTACAGGTGCTCAGCTAAGCAGGATAAATATTTTTTAAAATTACATTTATTCATATCCTAGTCAATTATATAAAAACATGCAGGGGAAAAAAGATACATGAGTGGGGGGAATAATGATATGAATTATAGCTGAATTCTCATCAGAGACAATGGAGGCCAGAAGACAAAGTTCTGAAAGATAAAAAAACAAAACACATCAACTTTGAATTCAATATCCAGTTAAAATTTCTTCAAAAATGAAGGCAGGCAGCACTTCACACTTGCTATGATGGCTATAATCAGAAAAACAGAAAATATATGTTAGTAAGAATGTGGAGAAATTGGAACCCTCATACATTTGTAGTGGGAATGTAAACTGGTTCAGCCACTGTGGGAAACAGTTTAGCTGTTCTTCAAAAAGTTAACCATTGAAATTATAATTTCACTCCTAGATATATACCTAAAAGAGTTGAAAAACAGGTGTTCAAACAAGTACTCATACAGACATGTTCATAGCAACACCATTCACAATAGCTAAAAGGTAGAAACCCAAATGTCTTCATCAATGTTAGTAAAGTCAAAATAATTATAGCTAATATTTATGGTCATTTACTAATATTATGATAGGGCAGAAAGGAAAGAAAATAGAAGAGAGGTAGAGAGGGGAGACGGAGGAGAGAGAGAGGAGCTGCTGTGAGAAAGGTGTGGACAGCATATGAAGGAATGGCAGAGGTTATCTTCACCTGGTCAAAATAATTTGTTAAGGAACGAGCTGGGTAGTTTGTGAAGATGTGACTGAAGATGTTTAAACACCTTGATTACTGGACATTGGGGTCTCTAAGGAAAAAATACTCTTCTTATAGTGTATTCCTTCTCTCAATTTATTAGTTTAAAGAAAGTAGATAAATTTTCTGCTTTATTATTATGTCCCTTAATTGTACTAAAAGCAGAGTCTCAGATGTCTTGATAATTTAATTCATAATATTTTACTTTTTAAAAAACCAAATTATGCAGCTGTTTTCTAAGCAAAGTTTGATCAGCACTTCAATTGTTGAGTCAGTGAGATGCTCATCAGGAAGCTTATTGGTGTGCATTTTGCACTCCTGGATAATTTATAGAAAGAATATCTTGAGGGATGAAGGGATAAATGGGCGAAGCACAGAGAATTTTTAGGGCAGTGAAACTACTCTGTCTGATACTATTATGTTGGTGATATGTCATTAAATGTTTGTCTAAATCCATAGAATGTACAACACCAAGAGTGAACCCTGATGTAAACCTATGGACTTTGGGTGATGATGATGTTTAGGTTCATTAGTTGCAACTTATGTACCACTCTGGTGGTGGATGTTGATAATGGGAGAAGCTATGCATGTGTGTGGGCAGAGGATATAAGGGAAATCTCTACTCCTTCCTTCCAATTTGCTGTGAACCTAAAACTGCTCTAAAAATAAAATCTTAGAAAAAAAAGAATATCTTTAGCCATTTTGATCACACATTTGGGAAAAGCACCATGGAACAGGGATTGTATTTAGGTATTGAATAGGAAGCGAACTGATTATAACCTCCTGCTTTGGTCTTGTTTCCCTAGAGCCATCTTATTTAAGAGATACAGAGACAAATAAGCTAGAAGAATGATTTGTGACATTTTACAACCTAGATCACACCAAACTGTATTCTGTTATACTGTCAATTTCCTTGGCATTGTTATTTTAAAACAAGCTCTTAATAATAACTCAAATATTCCTTTTTTGTATTTGGTTTCCAATTTCATTATTTCAGAATCTGAAAATGCTTGACTTAGTAAGGGAATTGTCTTTTTTTAAATAAGTACTCTTAATATGCAAGCATCATAGGAAAAAGACAGCATGACAAACTGAGTTACTAGGCAGTGAATACTTCTAAAATGATTTGCCTTCAGTCAGAACTCAATTGCTAAAATAAATCATTTAGAAACTGTTTTAATACTTAAATTCTATATCCTGATGGGAACAGAAACTGTGCATCTTCCATTCTCCCTAGCAAATCAGCATCTTCAAAAGATTAAGTTACTCGTTTATTTATAGATGCATTCTTTTTATGAAGGACATACTGATATTTACAGTATTTCATTTACATTTTGGAGTCATCAACAGCATAGATTTTTTTTTTTCACAAGACAGTCTTCTCTGGGGTTATAATTTCCCTGTATTTAATTCTCACAAAACTCTCCAAACCAGCCAAATTTTATGACTGGTTTGCATAAGAAGTCTCTAAGATATTTGGCATTCAGCCTAGAGTTATTGTCTTTTTTTGATTCATATTGCCTCCTGATTGGAATAAGTATGTGACTGCTCCTATAGGGCCAAATAATCACTTTCATTGTTCCTTCCAAGAATGTTATTAGATTGGGTTTATTTACAGAAGGCTGTGAGAAATAATATTTGGTTTTTGTTTTAATACCCCATTATTAATAAAAAAGTGTTCAGTGGTTCCTTTCATGATAGTTCACCCTTCCCATGGTTCGTGTTTGGAAGGCATCTCAGGCGGAATGTGGCTAAGTGCTCTAAGAAAAGTAACTGATTGATACCATGGAACTCTTCTGTTTGGCTTTCATCAATGATCAATGCCATACCAATAATGGGGAGTTGGACAAGCATCACCGAATTTTTGAGGTGAAGATTTTATCTAGTCCAGTGTCTTCCTTTTTACTGATGTGGAAACTAACAGCCAGAGTAGTTAAGTAATTTTCCCAGATTCATATTCTTTATCCCTTCTGACATCAATGTTATGTTAGTGCCTCCTTTAAGAGCCTTGCTTTTAGAACTGTAACATGCTTTTTGGTTAAAATTGTTTGTCCCTTAACCATGGCAGCTAGATAGGCAGTCATTTGGTAGAGCTTTTGATTTTTGTCAGAGCCACTCCAATCAGCAAAATCTCAATTCTTGCCCTTTGTGTCTTTGCCTGTGCTTTAGCGGGCAGGGGACGGAGGTAACCTGAGAGCCTGTGTTACCGCAGTTTCCAAGTTTGTAGTGAAGAGTGCTTCAAAACCTGATAGGCATGATTTTACCTTAAGTAATTCAGGTATTGTTTCTTACAGAATTAAAAAAAATGGATAATAGATAAACTTTTAATTATTATGAACCATTCTTTTAGTTTTATATATATGTGCATGTATATACACACATACCTACACACATGCACAGAGAGGGAGAGACTATCTCATTTAATTTTAAAATAATGAAAAAATAATTGTTAAGTGAAATATGAAACTGATACTACCTCTAGACTTTTTGTTTCAAAATAGATTAGTAGCTATTTTATACTTTATATTTAAAACATTTTTTGTAGGCATCTCATCAGAATATTGTCTCATAACATCAGGTATTATTTTAGAATATCTCCTTGCCCTTACCTCCTTCACCAGACCCTGACTGTGTCCACTGTGAGGTGCCATCCTTCTGCCAGAACTAATTCCTGTGTCTCCTTTATCTGGAGAAAGCTCTTTATCTTGTCATTACTTGAGGTGGGTAAAATGAGTGTCTCATCTCTAGTCCTGGCAGGCCTACAGGAAAACTTAGGCACTGTATCCATGACAGTTGAAGGGAAACTTTTTAATTTTAACTTTTTAAAGTAACCATTTAATTCTTTGATATAAAAATCAACCTGTCAGTGAATTCAGCACAGTCTGATGTGTTATTAGGTAGACTGTAATTTAAAACTGATATTTAACATTATAAAGACAGGCGCTTTGGCAAGAGTTTCATGTTTTATTTGTAGAAATCTGGGTACCAAGTGAGCTGGCACTGGTTAAAATGTTTTATAAACCCTATTTGCATTTTAATTATTCCTGTATGAAACTTGAGGTCTCCTTATTATTTTTGATAATATATTTTTTTGATCACCCTATATAAATAGTGCCTTAAACGAAAGAATGTTTTCACTAATTGTATCCCTTTGAACACACAATATATTAGCTTTGTAACTGTATGTAAGGGAAGCAATTTTTGAAGTCTTTTGTATTCATACCTGGACCTATCCATTAGATAATTCTAATTTATTAGGTAATTCTAGTATTACCTTCCTAAGGTAATATTTTCTTTTTTGATATTATCAAAGGGTTTTGGGGAAAAGAGTTCCCTTTTCTAAAGATTGATGTCTAAGATGTGACTTGATGGGAGTTACTTTTACCATCTCAATGAATGCTATTATTTCATATACAAATAAAATGCTTTCTAATACTTAAAACTATTCCCTGAATTTTCTACTTTTTAACGTAACCTCCCATGTAGTTTTTAGTTCTGTTCTCCTCATACTCTCATATTGGGATCATACTTCGTCTAGTATTTTAAAAGCATTGACTCAGAGGAGAAGCCTGAATTGACAGTAGAGGCACCTGTCCAATTCTTATGAAGCTTTCATTGCCAAACAGGTAAGGTTAGGACTTTCATCTAATCTTTCTGTGTGCAAAAGCAGCAGCAAGACCGCTACCTCTACAGCCACACAGAGTGGGGGAAGGAATTCCCTAAAAAATAAGAAAAAGTAAATTGGGCTGCTAAGTAGAAAAACTATAGCTACTACAGTGCTGTCCAATATGCATGCATTATACCATTATAATACTTTTCTTTTAAAATCTAATTACAAAACAATTATATATGCTTTACTTCCCATAATTTCATTTTGCATATCCTAACTGTATATTTTCCCAGTTTGTTTTTCAGAAGACTTCTTGAGCATCAGAAATACGTTAAAAAAAAATACAAAAAAAACACCCAAATTGAGAAGGGACATACTTTAAAGAAAGGTTACTGTACTCCTTCAAGGAGGAATAGTAGTAGTACTTCAAGGCTGTCTTTCCTTTAGCACTTCTTATGCTTCAGTTATGATTTTTGTTAAAAAGTAAAACTGGATCTATGGCTAGGATTAAGGCTTTAATATGCATGCTCACATTCCTAAGGTGGTGACCATTTGTACTATGTAAAGACTTATTTTCCATATTAAATATGTAAATGCTTTTAAGGTATTAATTATTAATCATTTGTAGTAATTTCTTGTAAGTACCGGCTGAGTGTACTTTTTTCCATTTTATACATGATAAAATTGATATATAGACAGTGTTTTCCATAGGATCATAAGCAAAGTAGTAATGTGATAATGATGAAGAAGAAGTTGAAATCATCTATTCTCTTAGGGTATACTGTGATTATTTTGTTAATGTGTATATGTTTTAAGAATGATCAGAACTATTAGCACTGTAATGATTAGAGTTAAAAGTAAATAAAGTGGGAGTAGGCAAGTGGAGAGATAAAAGTTGAATTTCAGAACTGCAATGTTTATAAGGTACCATGTGGCCAAGAGTATCTGCATTTACTATTACAGAGACTTACCCTAGATATTCGAGGCCAAGGAAACAAAAGATGTTACTTGTGGCCTGCTTTAGTTGTCTTTCACAAGTAAAATTGGGCATCCCTACTGATGGAAGACAAATGGAAGTATTGCACTTGACAGTAGGGTCTCTTGTTCTTTTGCCTGCAGCTTATTAGCAGTTGAAAATGTAGTCATTATTGGAAAATTGACCAATGCCTCCATTACAAACCCTCACACCACACGTGCTTTGCCACTGTTATCCTTCTTACCTCCTAATTCTCATTTTTGCTCTTTTTTTAGTATTCTTTTCTACCCTGTTACCTAACCCATTCACTTATGTTTGTACAATGCATGTAAAAATTTGAAATTTTAGGAAAAGTTTCCTTCAATTGTGGTATATGATATTCAGAAATATGATATTAAGAAATATTTATGCTGTATAGCAAATAGCCATCTTGATTGATTTTTCTTAGTGGGAGTTTTGCCCTCCTTTAGCATCATGATTGTCATTATTACCATGTGAATCTTTGGGAAACTCTCTAGGTATATACGTGAAATTCCGACTTTTTAAAAATGTGTTCCATATAATATAAAGTTCTCCTTTTTTTTTCCTTGTTATTTTTTTCTTCTTTGAAAATCTCTTACAACTATAGTGCTATCTGAAATATTCTATGTTAGACTGGTTCCTTATATATAATAGCTTATGTTTCTTTATTTGGTTTATTACTTGATTTTCTGTGAATTTCCTTTTCATTTCTTGGTTTTGCTTATCTATATGAATTTTATATGAATTTCTATATGAATTTCTGTTTCTTTATTTGTCCGCAAATAACATTTATTGAGGGACCAGGAAAATAAAGTACCGTAGGGTTTATATGCGTTTGGTTGTTATCCATGTCAGAAAGTTTACATTTATTTCGTTGGAAGACATGATGGATAAGCTATGGATACATACCTAAATACATAAATGTGTGTATATTGGATAGTTTACTATTGCTGAAGGCTTGTTTCTTACTCCTTCCAGGAAAGAAAGGAGAGACTATCCAAATTTGAGTCTATTCGTCATTCAATTGCTGGAATAATTAGGTCTCCAAAATCTGCACTGGGCTCTTCAACAGTAAGTAGGATTAATTCTATGTGCTACTGAAAATTGTCACTGTCTAGCTTCTTTCTGATGTACCAATGAATATCATATATAAATTTGTATTTATAAAAATAAGAGCATAATTTAACTTTTTGTGTGCATATGAATCTGTTATATATATCTATAGTAAAACGCCATGTAACACTGATGTAGGAAAGACAGAAATAAACTTATATTACAGACTTCCTGTACTATATGCAGATAATTATGGGAACCTTATTAGAAGAATAGAATATAGAAATTTCTAGTGAAACATGACATTTTTATAATAGGGATTACTATGTATAGTATACTGGTAAAATATATTGGTTTATCTATATATTCATATTTTTAAGAACATTTTGATTATAAAATTGAAGTCTGATAACTAGAATAGATTTAGAACTCAGGAAAATCAGTAAGAAAAAATCAAACAACCCTATCAAAAAGTGGGCAAAGGACATGAACAGAAATTTTTCAAAAGAAGACAGAATAATGGCCAACAAACATGAAAAAATGCTCAACATCTCAAATCATCAGGGAAATGCAAATCAAAACTACAATGAGATATCATTTACCTCTAGTGAGAATGGCATTTATCAAAAAGTCCCAAAACAATAAATGTTGGTGTGGATGCGGAGAGATAGGAACACTCCTACACTGCTGGTGGGACTGCAAACTAGTGCAACCTCTGTGGAAAGCAATATGGAGATACCTTAAAGAGATATAAGTGGATCTACCCTTTGATCTAGCAATCTCATTACTGGGCATCTACCCAAAAGAACAAAAGACATTATATAAAAAAGACATACGCACTCGAATGTGTATAGCAGCACAATTAACAATTGCAAAGATGTGGAAACAACCCAAGTGCCCATCAATACATGAGTAGATTAATAAAATGTGGTATATGTATACCATGGAGTACTATTCAGCTATAAGAAACAATGGTGATATAGCACCTCTTGTATTTTCCTGGGTAGAGCTGGAACCCATTCTACTAAGTGAAGTATCCCAATAATGGAAAAACAAGCACCACATGTACTTACCAGCAAATTGGTTTCACTGATCAACACCTAAGTGCACATATAGGAATAATATTTATCGGGCGTTGGGCAGATAGGAGGGGGGAGGAGGGCATGGGTGTCTACATACATAATAAGTGCATTGCGTACCATTTGGGGGATGGACATGCTTGAAGCTCTGACTCAGGGGATAAGGGGAGGGAAGGCAACACAGGTAACCTAAACATTTGTACCCCCATAATATGCTGAAATAAAATAAATAAAAAATAAAATTGAAGTCTGAATGATAGATTAATCATTGAAATTTGGGTTTGGTATGTCACAGTAGTATATAGAATATTATTTAACAGTTATCCCTAGTAATAACAGCTTGGCCAAGCAAGATACACTGTGAATAAATAAGTAGAGGTATTTCTCAAAGGTGTTAGGTGTCCTATTTATTTGGAAAAGGAGTTTTTTTTCCCTTTACATACGTATTCTTGTGTATATACTCCTAACTACTAATCTAATTTTGGTTCCTGTGGATTTGTCTTTTCTAGACATTTCACATAAATAGAGTCATACAACATATGGACTTTTGTATCTCGTCTCTTTCATTTATTATGTTTTCAAGGTTCATATTGTACCGTGTGACAGTACTTCATTCCTTTTGGTGACTGAATAATATTTCTTTATATGGATTTACCACATATTGTTTATCCATTCATCAGCTGATGGACATTTGGGCTGTTTCCACTTTTTGGCTATCAGGAATAATGCTGCTATTGAACGTTCATGTGCAAGTGTTTACGTGAATATGTTTTCAGTTCTATTGAGTATATACCTTGCACTGGAATTTCTTGGTTGTAACTTTTGAGGAATTACCAAGCTCTTCTACAGTAGTTGTACCATTTTACATTCCTGCCAGCAGTGAGTGTTCCGGTTTCTTCATATTCTCACCAAAAGTTTTTATTTTCAATTTTTTTAAATGATAGGCATCCTAGTGGATGTGGTGTCTAATTGTAGGTTTTAATTGCATTTTCTAATGACTAATGATGTCAACTATTTTTTCATGTTCTTACTGGTCACTTTATTTGTTCTTTGGAGATATGTCCATTCATATTGTTTGTGCATTTTTAAATTGGGTCTTTTTAATTGTTGAGTTGTAATAGTTTTTTATATATTCTGGAAAGAAGCCCCTTATACAAATAGTTTACAAATGTTTTTTCTTATTCTTTGGATTATCTTTTTACTTTCTTGATAATGTCCTTTGACACACCAAAGTTTTTAATTTTGATGAAGAACAATTTATTTTTTCCTTGATTTCCTATGATCATGTCATATCTAAAAAAAGTCTAATCCAAGGCCATGCAGATATTCATCTTTGTCTTCTTCTGAGAGTTTTATAGTTTAGCTCTTACATTTATGTCTTCCATTTATTATTTGTTAATTTTTATATATGGAGTGAGGTAGAGGTCCAAATTCATTCTTTTGCATGTGGAAGCATATTTAATTCATAATCTTAAAAATGAAACAATGAATCACTGTTTCTTTATTAAAATGAACATACAAAAATTAGAACTTTAAAGCATAATTTTAGATACAGCAAATGCATTATACATATGCAATTAGAATTGATCATAATAGTGTTCATGTTGGACTTGGAATACCTGTATTTCTCAATGTTTTTAACATTATGGTTAAAATACAGAGCTCCTTTAAAAGACAGTCTAATGGAACATTTATATAAACAGTCTTGATGGAAAGAAGAACAGGAGATAATTCACTGATTAATTTGTTTTTAGCTGAATACTGTGTCTGATGCTGTCAGATATTTAATAGTTATTATGATCAGGGTAATATTTTAATATATCAACTCCAATCATGTGTTGTTATTTTCAGTGTACTTAAGGAATTAAATAACCTATCATTATCCCGGGGCACTGAGATTAGCTACACATCTAGCATCTTCCCATCTTCAGATGGCTATAATTTTGCATTGAGAACTATCTCAGAGACTTCTTGTGACGCCAAAGCAAGAGGTGTTAGACAGGATTAATTGCATATTTTCAAAGCCTAGTGGCAATCATGAAGGTTCTTTTCAATCGGAAGTCTTTCAAACCATATGATATTTAATGAGATCTGTTCCAGTCATGTCAAGCATACTGTTTTTTCACCAGAGCCATCTTTTTACTGCAGAATTTCTTTAATAAGGAGCTGAGCAAATCATTCGTTCCATTTTACAGCCACTTGTGAACACTAGTTTCATCACTGATGTGGGGAATGTATAATGCCCCTCTAATCATAGCACTCTTTGAAAAATGTTCTTTAAAATCAGAAGAGAGCACATTTTGGTCCAAATAATTTATTTTTTAGATATCAGAAGAATTATTAAATTATTCAAATTCTCATTAAAATTAATATTTTTCTACACTCTATTGACATAAATAACATATAATTACTTTGTATTATAATTTAGAAAATAAAAATATTGAAAACTAAATATGTGCTTCCCTTTATATAGAATATCATAACTAATATTTGCTTGCTTTTCAGAAACTTATAATTCAGCTGTGTTAAATGTATATCAGTTATAATGTCAGTATTGTAATGCTTGGCTTCCACCCTTGGCATAGGGCAATGTATTTAATCTTAATAGTTATTTTCAGGCATAACATAAACTGCTTGTAATTTTTAGTGTTCTCCTTTGAGTTTACCAAAGTATAGCCTTGTACTTCCTTTAATAAGGTGTGTTTTTAATTTCAGGTGAAATATGACACATTTTAAACTTTAGTTACCTTCTATTATTTTTAAAGTCTTAATTTACCTTTTTTGCCCAGTTATTAAGATGTAAAACAGTAATTAACAGGGAAAATAAAGTTTTTACATTATATCACACTCATACACTAAATTCTCCTGTATAGTTTAGTAATATTTAGGAAAATTGAATATTATTTTGTGGATTGTAAGTTTTGAATCATTTGCACTGTCACACATAATTTTTAAGAATGGCTTATCAGGATTTATTTTGTAGAATTTTTACTATAAGGGAGCAAATCTGTTCTTTTATACGTTTGCTCAAATATTTAAAACAAATGTCACATATTGTGTTAGACTGATACTGAGTTCTACATAGGCAATTCCACCTTAATGATACATATTTAAACTTACTGAAATATGATTATATGCTGACTCATTGCAATGATCTGGTAATAGTTGAAATATGTGACATGAAATGAGCAATGAATATAATTAATTGATAAAAATGTGTTCTTATTGATATTATGGCACATTTTATATAAAATATATAAAGTTAAAGAAAGAATATTTGATACTTAAAAAATAAAACTGTAGCAAAAATGCAGTGAAATGATGAGAGAGGATAAATGAGAATCACAAGCACAATCCCTAAAAGTAAATGGGTTAAAATAATAAAGAGAGAAAAGAAAGTAATTACATAAAGAAAAGATGATGAGCAAGGGAACTAAAGAAGCCAGGAACAAAAAAAGAAGTTAGAGGAAACCAGGGGTTATTGAATGAAGCAGAAGTGTTACACCAGCAGAAGAAAGATTTAAAAAAGTATATTTTGTTTAAGATAGCGTCCTTATCAGACACCCAAGAAGGTGCACAGAAAGGCAATCAAGGAAATGAGAAGTTGAGGAAATGATGTAATATTTGAATTTGGCTTAGTTATCTATCTTTGTTTAATAAAGTTTTAGAAAGGATTTTATACAAATGCTAATCTGTGATTAGCATATAATTTTGTATAGGCATGCTAGAGAACAGTTTTATTATCAGCTAAAGACCAAACTGAAATTCTTAAGTGCTGTAGTACAAAAAAATTGTTAATTGAAAGATTTTTAATAAGAGTTTTATTGTTAGTGTCATTGTGGAAAGTAAACATTAGGTAATGTATCTTTGCTTTCATTAATGATATCACTATGTTAAGAAATTACCAATTCTACTTTCATACTAAAAAACCTAGAATTTGTAGAATTATAGTGTTTAATGCTAAAGACAGAACCATTCTAATTAATTTACATCCTTCCTTTCTAGCCTGAACACAAATGATCCTGAAGATCAAATGTCCAGAATATTTTTTATTTTTCATTGTTTTAAGTGTTAACTCATTCGATAGATTCAAACTGTAACTATTTAGAAATTTGAAAAAAAAAACTGACAGGAAGAACATTATTTTTCATGTTTTGATTTTATATTAAACATTTTATGTTAACAGTCAAACTCAAAATGGTATGAAATACACTTTCCTATCAATGATTGTATTTCCCTTTCACTTTAGAAAATAGTTTTTATATGGTACATTCCAATTCAATAAACCAATATTTCTCATCTTTTGCAAACATTTGGTGATCCTCTTACTTCTGATTATATGACATTTGATTCCTCATCTCCTCCTAAAATTCCCCAGTAATATATAGCTTTAAAATTAAAGCAGTCTCATGGAATTTTTGAGAAATGTTTAAAATCCTTTGAGTTACTCATAGCTATCCCTGTATATTGCTAAACTAGATTTGGAATAATTTATTACTTAGACTATTAAATTAATAACTAAGTTCATATAAGAATAGAAAGAAAGATGGGGACATGTGTTGCTTTTCCCTGTGTATATATATGTATACATATGTACTATACATATAGTAAATGAGTATTCAGTTTACATTTCATAACAACATTGTCTAAGGCAGCAGTCCCCAATCTCTTTGGCACCAGGGACTGGTTTCAGGGAAGACAAGTTTTTCACAGAAAGGGGGGGGTGGTTAGAGGCCGAGGGCGGGGGCAGAGCCAAGGTGGGGGTAGGGAGGATGATTTCAGGATGATTCAAGCGCATTACATTTATTGTTGCCCAGCGCTGGCATCACTGCCTCAGCTCCACCTCAGATCATCAGGCATTGAATTCTCATAAGGAGTGGGCAACCTAGAACCCTTGCAGGCTTAGTTTATAGGAGGGTTCACTCCTATGAGAATCTAATACAGCCACTGATCTGATAGGAGGCGGAGCTTATGTGGTGATGCCAGCTCCCATGCCAGCTGCTCACCTCCTTCTGTGTGGTCCAGTTGCTAACAGGCCACAGACTGGTATGGTCCGCTTTGGGGACTGTAGGTGTGAGGGATAGGAAATAACAGATCTCTGAGCTTCCCTTCCTACCCTAAGGAAACTAATAAGCTTAAATTGAAGTGTAATCTCTATGAAATGGCAATAGAAGTTCCTTCCTATTTACTTTTTTGAAAACAAAACAGATATTTTCTCAGGATGATTTTTCCCCCTCAAACATATTCCTCTTCTTTAAATACCTAAATGAATTTCTTGGAGTGTTAGCTGAGCTTTTATACTTCAAATACCTTTCCAACTTGATGAATTCTTTGGGCTCTCCGTTCTCCCAGTTCTAAATAAATGCAAATTTGGAAGGATAGTTTGGCTAGGACAGAAAATCAAGCATATGACATCCTTGTTTGTGATGCTTTCCTATTATGTAGACCTTTTTAGGAGACTATGATAAAAACAAGTCCTTTGCAAAGATGTTACATTGAATTTTTGTATTCAATGAGAACTTTTGAATAAATAAGCACTTTTGCCATTGGCGAGACTTAGAAATATTTCTATTACAGGAAAAATTTTAGTATTTATTATAATTAGATGCACTGGGATAAAATTTTGGAAAATAAATATTTGATTATTTTGACTACCTTCTTTAAGAATTGTGAACTATTCATGTCAGTATACACAAAAGAGTTAATTTTGTATGGATTATGCATTTGTCTTATTTTTGTTTTTTGAGACAGGGCCTTGCTCTGTCTCCTGGGCTAGAGTATAGTGGCATCATCATAGCTCACTGTATCCTCAAACTCCTGGCCTCGAGCAATCCTCCTGCCTCAGCCTCCCAAAGTGTAGAATTACAGGCATGAGCCACCTCCCCCGACCCCTATGCATTTGTTTTTAAAAGTACTATTCTTTCCTTAGTATAATTGTGGCTGGTTCTTTATATAATTCATTCTTTAAGCCCATTTTTGAGAACACATTAAAATTTTTGTGAAATATAGTATTTACCATAATTAGTACTAAAAGAGGCTTATTTCATTTACAAAAAATTGCCATGTATAGTCACAACATGTATATAATTTTAAAAGTTAAAAAAAATGTCTTAAATGGAAGAAATAAAAACTAAAATATGGACCCTTTTTTGAGGTCTATTTGGGACTTTTCAAGTTTCTTTTTAGATAAGAAATGGAATTTTAACCCATAAGTTTTAGGCTTCTGTAGTGGTACTAAAGAATGAAGGCTATGTTCATTCTTCATAATGAACATAGAAATGTTCATTAGATAAGAAATGGAACTTTAACCCATAAGTTTTAGGCTTCTGTAGTGGTACTAAAGAATGAAGGCTATGTTCAAATCTAGGTTTCATTTACTACAAAGATACCATATTTTGGCCCTGTTAGAGTTCATAATATCAACCTTTAAAACTCACATGTGAATATTTGCCTTTTAGTCATATTATTTCTGATTTTCCAATTTATAAATTACTTTCTCATGAGACGTTGTGCTTATTGTATAATGAGAACCTTAAGAGTTAGTGCAAATTATTATTCCTGACCCATAAAGTAGTCTTACTATCTGGAGCAGTTTATTTTCTGTGTTTCATTAAAAAACAACAAAATTTTTTACTTATAACCAGAAAATGTATGATTCCATCTACTATTAATTAGAATATTTCAAGGAAATACAGTCAGTTCTTAATTATCTCTGACATTTGGTATTAGCATTTGGCCTCCTAAAATAACAGATAATTTACTTTTCCTGCCGTGCTCATGTATAACCCTCCCTTGTTTTTGCCATGTGTCTGTAATAGCATATTGGTGGTTTTCAGTTGCTATTTCTCCCAAGGCTTTATCTGCCATTACTTTGCCAGAGCAGGGCCAGCCATGTGGCAGAGGTAATAGTTAAGGAAGTCAGGTGATTAAGGATAAGGACAGGAAGGCATAACAGCAAGGTAGAATCAAATAAAACCAGAGATAATGCTCTGGTAACACACGGCATGGACAGTCCACAGCCTATGTGATGGAGAGTTAATTCCATAAAAAGAAATAACTGTTTTTCATTGAAAAATGAAGTTGTTTTCTGATGTATTTGTCTGATAATACCTCTTTTTTCTTCATAATTTCTCTGGTTGATAAATTTTAACATAGAGATTTATTTTATGCTATGATGAATAAGATTGTAAATGTAACTCTAAATGCTAATATTGTGTACCTCTGTATGATAGATAGAAAAAAAAGTAGTATTGAAGGATATATATTTGTGCTAAACTTCAGCAACAGTGTTCCAAAAGATATTTTCTTTAAAAATTATGAAAATTTCATATTCATCTTACAGCTTTTAATTAGTTGATTAAAGGAAGGGACATTTGGAAAAGTTTTCATAATTGCTGTGAATTTTGCTAGGAAAAAAATCACCATTTTCTCTAATTAACTTTTTTTATTATTTGTTCAAGCTCTCTGATATGATCTCTGTCACTGAGAAACCCCTGGCAGATCAGGACTGGTACCATGGGGCAATTCCCAGAATAGAAGCACAAGAACTGTTAAAACAACAAGGAGACTTCTTGGTGCGAGAGAGTCATGGGAAACCTGGTGAATATGTCCTTTCTGTATATTCTGATGGACAAAGGAGACATTTTATCATACAATATTTTGATGTACGTTTCCAGTTTAGTTTATATGTATATTTTGATGTAGTTCCTTGTAATATGATTGTATTAAAATGACGAATGGTTTGTGATAAATACCTGTAACTCTTAAAGCTTAGCACATAATTTTTTCCCTGAATTCCTTAAATATAATACTTCAAAATTTACTAACATATTAAATCTTATTAAGGAAACATGTATTTAGAAATGTTTTAAATTAAAATTAGTTGTTAAAAATATAAATTAAATTTAAATGCATAACTATTTAAAATATGTTAAGTTAAATTTGAACATTAAAGATATTTTAAGTTAAGAATAAAAATGTGATTAGCATGAATTTTATTTTTAGGGAAACTTAAGTTTATGAAATTTATACTTTTGAAACTAGACCTTGAAATTGCTTTCAAAATGGTGCCATGAAAGATTTTTAAGAAATATCTTATTAAATAGTGATAATGAAATTCCTTAATGAATGGAACAATGATATTTGAATTGGCTTTATGATTCAGTAAGAAATGTTTTTTTGTTTTTATATTAATATATAAGTTGTCGCTTATTGGCATTAATAATCAAACTGATGAGGAATTTTAAAAATAATCTGTTCACGTTGTTCTAATGCTAATTGATTTTTGAAGTTTACATATTGCTAAACTACTTCTGTGCTTGATATATTTTCTTTATTGAGCATTAAACAGAGAAAGAGTAATTTCAAAATTTTCACTGTTACCTAAAGAGAAATTTTTAATGTTTTTGGCATATGAGGGAATTGTTGCCTCTATTTGACATTTTCTACTCGCATCATTTCAAATGGCATGCATTTTCAAGTTTGCTGTACATAGGATTTTAGTTTATGTTCAGGGACTGTAGTGATACTAATTACCTACTAATCACCTTATAGAAGGATTGAACCATGATCATTAGCTGAACCTCAGAGGGTTTTAGATAACTTAGTAACTTTTTTACTTATATATATGTGTATATATCTATGTATATATCTATATATATTTTTTAAAGTGACATACTGTACAGTTAATCCTTTTAAAGTATATAATTCAGTGGTATGTAGTACATTTACATGTAGTTATAGTTAAATGAAAATAGATGACATTCAGTTGGACTAAACTTTTATGGAATATGTCCATAAAAGTATATCCATTATTATAATTTTTACACCATTTGTTAATTTTACATAGTATTTGGACTTCAACTTGGTAATCGTATTTGCCCATTTTTATACATCTAGCCTATTTTTTAAAAAACGATAGTGTTTCTAATAGTATGTTATTCTTTATTTCCTTGGCAAAACTTTTCTGTAATTTGTATGTGCCTTTAAGTTATGGAGGTAGATAACCTACCCTGTTACAATTTTTGACCGGGTTGCCAATATTTATAAAATGGGATGAGAATTGTAGATGGAAGAATTATAGATAAAGTGTAAACTAATTAACTATAATTTATGTGACTGTTTCATACTATTTTTAAATTTTAAACATTACTATTTTTGAAATATGTCTTACATTAAAGAAGACTGAGATATTTACCTTATTACCACTTCTAGTTTAAAATGTAATATAGGAATTTAAATTAGTATTCTTGGATACAAAAGGGAATGGGGCAACTGGGAAATTATCACTTGTTTTTAATATCACCATTTTGTTTTAAGTGTCTAAAATGAAGAATGTAAAATATACTAAAATAAGACTTATAAGTTCACATTTGAAGGTTGTATCTGACTTCCTTCTATCATTGAAGGTTTTCAGATATCTCTGTTAAAAATGAGAGGATTTGTATTTCAGTAAATGCCTCAGGTTTTCTACTGCCTAATTTTTTTCTAGGGAGCTTCACTATATAGCGTTGCGTTCCTCAAGGAGTTGAAAACAGGAGTTTAAGGTGATATAGATGTTTTTAATTCTTTTTCATTTTGTGCAGGTGAATCTTCCATAAACTAAAATTATCCTATTCTTTCCTCATATACCTGTTGCCCAGAAGGGGTAAATAAAAATTCATTAACAGATATTTAATGATTGCCTATTATATTCTAATGAAGGAGTTTAAATAAGGTGATACATTTCCTAAGAAAGACCTAAAGTAATATGGGATTTTAGAAAACAAAACAATTATCAAATAGTAGATTGATAAGAAGAGCAGTAGACTGATGGAAGACAAAGGGAGCAACATTATAATTTGGTTAGAATATTATTATTGTTGTTACTATTATAATACATGTTACACTTCTATGACCTTTCATATTTCTTCTTTTCGTAATCAATTTCATATAAGAATGCCTTCTAGGATAATTGAGTTATTTGTAGATAATTTGATAACATGTAATTTATAGTGAGTGTTCTTTGAGGATATTTCTTTTCCTATATTATTTGTATGATGATTTAATAATTGAGTGTATACCGTGTTCCATATACTGGGCAAAGTGGCTGATACATTAATACTTTGTCAAGCCTCATGCCTGTTCTGTAAAGAGGTCCAAATAGTATCTCTATTTCACTGGTGAATAAACTGAGACACTGAGAGATCTTGCTCAGTGTGTTGCAGAAAGATATTAGTGTCTTCAGTGTGAAATATTCTTAAGGATCAGTGCTGATATATCATTGCAGCTCTGTCTACTATGCACACAAGTTCTTTAGACAACTTATTAACAACCTCCCTGAATTGACTCTAACACTAACTACCTTGCGTTGAATTATGCTCTGTAGTCAAATGTTAAACTAATCCATGTTTGTTCCTTACTTGATGAAATAGAAATATTCATTAAGAAAGTTGTATATAAATTAAATTTTGGCAAATTGAATCTTAATTTATAGTATGGAAAAGGAGCTTCGAGTTTTTTTAAACCTTTAACTGGGAAAATAATCTTCTAGTAATACAAATAGTGTACAAATTTAGACAGTTTTGAACGTAGAGTTTTCTTAAGATGGAGTACACTCATATTTGTATCTATACATATCTTCTCTGTATGTACAGATGAGCTCTTGGTGAAAGATCAGATGGAAGCTTTTATTACATTGCATTGCAATGCTTCTTGTATTTATTGACATCAGTTCATCCATATGATAACCTACCCACAGGCCAGTTTGAAATATGGAGACAGAGGAAAGGGGTCTTGGCAGAGTTTTGGGGAAATGCTACTTACATGGCGATATGAAACAAAAAAGTGCTGAGATTTCAGCATGTTGATATTTGCAGTTTTGTTACTGGTGTGTTTTATTTTTTATCAAAGGTGTGTGAAAGAGCATGTTGGTGACAAATAATACATGAAAACCCCAGTATAGAAGAACAATTAATATTAATTAACAAGTAGGAAATAAGTGATGAAAGATATTAAAATATTTATTATTATATTGAGTATACATTCTTAAACTTTTTGACATTATTTTTGATATTGAAAGTTTTATCAAATGGAGCATAAATGTAGACATACATAAACACTTTCCTGTTCCTTAACTCAGATATATCCCATGCTTTATTTCCTGTGGTTATCATTTTAGCAAAATGCATTTCAGGTCTGTTTGTTAGTTTTTTTGGTTTTTTTTTTAACAATTTAAACTGGATTTAATCATTGTAAAAATTAATTTCTCTGTCAAAAGGTAGATTTTTAAAACATGTTGGAGTTTTATTTATCTATTTTATTTTTTACCATCTTAACCATTTTTAAGTGTATAGTTCAATAGTGTTAAGTATATTTACATTGTTGTGCAATGATAGTTTTTTTTAAATGGAATGTAATTTATAGATGGATATAGCCTTCCTCAAGCAATGTTTTCACATTTATTCTACCTTATTGTTCTCTCTCCAGAATCTGTATCGATTTGAGGGCACTGGGTTTTCAAGCATCCCTCAACTTATAGATCATCACTATTCAACAAAACAGGTCATCACTAAGAAATCGGGTGTAGTTCTGCTGAATCCTATTCCTAAGGTAGGTGCATATCTACTTTCTTTGTTTGTTTCAAAAGAATGTTTCATGAGTTAACATTTTCCACAGTAAATAAAGTTCTTAAATTATTTGCTAGTAGTTCAGAAACAAAAAGGTTTTGTGATTACCATTACTAGTACTAATACAATTGAATTACAGAATTTCCTTGATTTTGTTAAGATGGGCTGCCTTTTTATTCAGTATTTGCTAGGGTACAAATGGCCTGTTTTTTTCTTTCTTTCTCAGTTTTTCTTCAAAGACTTGAAGCTTTTCTTGATTTTGTAGGGCTCATACTTTGAAAGATTCAGATTATAAAAGATTCTAAGTTGTATAGGTTAAAGAAAATGCCCAGCAAATAGGAATGTATTAGAATTTTAATTTTGGATGTTAGGTTTATAATGGATTATAAGAGATTGGAACTTTTGTAAGTTACACTAGTCTTCAGAAAAGCAGCAAGTTATAATTTCCTTATGGTAGAACCAGGTAGCTGGATGAGAGATTTCTTTAGGTCATTTTTACCTCTAAAATCTATCACAGAACATATTTCTTTCATGTGCTTTAAGAGATCTGTGAGGGAAGGAATGGGTAAGGGGAAGGTTTTTGTTTTTAAGGTAAAACTTTTGAGGCTGACACCAAAGTGGAACGGTGAGAGCTGACTTAGCTTCTGAACTCTTTTGATGTTTGAGGAATTGGGCTGGGGTTGGCAAGAGTTGTTTTCCTTGGGGACTGTCTAATATGAATAATAGTGTAGAACTAGGAAAGCCATAAAACTTAGTAAGTTAATTTTTGTTGATTTGGTTTTTGTGTATCTAGGGATGGCTTTTAATTGGAAGTGCCAGTCCCAAGAATGTTGGTGCATAATCCAGATTTAGCTAATGAGAAATTTAAAAAATAATTATTTTATTTTCTTTTGTTAGTCTAGAAAATAATGTCTATATGTGTACCACTATTTGAAATATACAAATCATTATCTCAGTTTGTTGTAAATATTGTTATACACTTGATTTAAAGAAAAAAATCACAAAGCAAAGATTGTGAAAGATAACTTTCAATTATGAATAGAGAGCACATTGGTATGGATTTTGTTATGGTGGTATTATTTGTTACATATTATCTTCCTTTGAATTATTTGTATTCTTATAACTGAATCTATTTCTTGATTTAATTTGTGTAAGACGTTAAAGTCTTTGATCATATAGTGTGCAATAAAATACCTAATTTCCATCTTGCTAGACTTCATTCTTAGCCCACATAAAGAATTCCATTTTGTTCTTAATATAATTTCTATTTGCCATTTATTTCTCTTCCCATTTATTTTTGCTCTTACCCATAAAAATATCATGATGCCTTACTGGAGGACACAGTAGCCAAAGTAGTCTCTTTCTTATTTTCATACCCTTATGCAAATTCACTCAGAAGAATAGGAAACTGGGGAATTAGAGTTAGAGAAACTATTTAACTTTCTAATAGTAATGAAACTAGTGGGTGTCTGAGCCACACATCCCTTACCTTCTACTGGTTGATTTTTTTCCTACACTGCCTCCCAAAGACTGTGCAAAGATATGGAAGATAGAAGGTATTTTAAATATAGGTTTATTAGTCACCCATTATCATCATCCTTATATTAATAAACACATTGGACAGGTACCTGGTCTGTTCTTCACTTAATTCAGTGTCTGCTCAAATCTCATACATCAGAGAGCCCTTCTCTTGTGTAAAATAACACATCACACCTTTTTGCTCCCTCTTTACTCTTCTTAATTTCTGTTTGTCATGGTTATGTTTACCTGACATTATATTATATTTTTAATCATTTTTCTTCCCTAAGTAAAATATAAGTTCCATAGACACAGAATTTTATTTAACCATTAGTGCAGCTGTATCCTCAGTATCTTGAAGAATGTTGGCCCAGAGTAGGTGTTCAATAAATATCTGTCGAAGGATTGAATTTATTGAACAATTGCTAGGAGCCAAGTAATTGCTAAGCCTTTTATATTCATTATCCCATTTAATCCTCACATATTCTTGTGAAATAAGAATTGTTATTAACCACATACAATATTATTGTTGCTGTTAACTCCATAAAATATTATGAATGAAGAGCTGAAGCTTAAAATGGTAAATGACTTGGCCAAGATGACATAACTGATAAGCGGCAAAGCTGGGATTTGAGCCATTTTTAACCACTGTCTATTTACCTAGATTGTAGAGTCTAGACTTCAGAGGCTATAATAAACTACTTATTTTAATGAATATGAATATAGGTTTAAGGAAAAGAAGTCTCTTGTATTCCATAAAATGTTAAATTGAAAAGATTTTAACATAAATCTTTAACAAAAGATTTAACAAAACTCCAAGTCTCTAGAAAAGGAAAGTCATTAAAACAGTATTATTGAGGAGGACAACCTGGGATTTGAGGTAAAATATAGGGTTTGGTAAAATATATGTAAGGAAGACATCCAGTTTAAGTTTAACATTTAAATGGCACTTTAAAAGTTATTTGCTTTGTTAACTTTAATATTTTAATTTCCATTCAGAGCTCTCTTTCTGGATGGAAATTAAAGTAAAAAAATTATGACTGAATGCAGGTTAGTTAAGCAGAGAGCCATTAATTTGGAGCTTAGACAACCAGCTTAAATCAAATAGTGTGGCTTTTTACCAGAGTTTGATATAAATTGCCAAAATATTAGAGTCAGATTTTTGAGAGGAAAGTAAGCCTTTCTGTGGCCAAAACTACTAACTGCTCATGAGGAGATAGGTTCGTGACACCATTTGTGATTGTCAGATACTGCAACAAAGAGTAGTTCATAAGAGAAGAAAACTGTTCCTTAAATTAGGTGCTCTATTCATATATTTAGTTTCAGATGACTTAAGGACTATTTATTTTACCTTATGCTTAATTAATATAGCATAATATTAATGGTCAAATATTACTTCAAATATTACTGTTTAATGATTTTCCTCTTGTTGAAGCTTATGATAGAGTTTTTGATATGTTGAAGTCTTTTCAGTTTAACATTTTATGGAATCAAAGAGACTTCCTCTTCTTTTTTTTTTTTTGAGACAGAGTCTCACTTTGTTGCCCAGGCTAGAGTGAATGCCGTGGCGTCAGCCTAGCTCACAGCAACCTCAGTCTCCTGGGCTCAAGCAATCCTCCTGCCTCAGCCTCCTGAGTAGCTGGGACTACAAGCATGCGCCACCACGCCCAGCTAATTTTTTCTATATATATTAGTTGGCCAATTAATTTCTTTCTATTTTTATAGTAGAGTTAATTTCTTTCGTTTTTTATAGTAGAGACAAGGTCTTGCTCTTGCTCAGGCTGGTTTCGAACTCCTGACCTCGAGCAATCCGCCCGCCTCGGCCTTCCAGAGTGTTAGGATTACAGGCGTGAGCCACCGCACCCGGCCCGAGACTTCCTTTTCCTTAAATCTGTATCCATGTTCTTTAATTCATTAAGATCTATGGGTAATTTAAACAATAATTTAAATTTGTAATAAAGAGAAGAATGGAAAATACATGTGATTCAATAGTTATGCATTTAGCAAATATTTCCTTAGTACTCACTTTGTGCTGAACAGTGTTTTATATCACTATAGAGTGCAATAAATGCTATGAAAATGAAGCAGGGTAAGGAGATAATGAAGGACTAGACCTGGGTGAGTTGAGGGCAATGTTCAGGTAGCGTATGTGTATAGAGAGAGGTACTATTTTTAAATACCATGATCAAAGAAAGCATCCTAATAAATTTTGGACAGAGATAACGACTCAAAACAAGGAGTTAATTATGTGATTGTATGGAAGGGTAGTAGTAAAAGTATTTACTAGTTAGCACAGCAATGGGTACTGTCTATCAGAACAGATGCCAACTGTACTGGAAGAGTCATACAAGTGTTTACTTGCTTGATATTCTCCATGTGTGTCTGGGGAAGAGTGTTCCTTGGTGCGACTGAGGAACTACCAAGACTAGTGTAACAGAAGCCGAGTGGCTGAAGGGGAGAGTGATGAGAGATAAGCACAGATTTGGATTAATTTAATAATTAATATATATTGTCTTAAAAGGTCAGTCATTGTATAATGTGAGAAATTTGCTTCATTCAAGTAGAAACTCAGCATAAAATTTTACAACTTTTCATAGTGGGTCTCTTATAAACAAAAGATGTATATTTAATAGTGGTAGTGAATTTCAAGGGAATATTTTAGTAGTAATAAGGCCATCCAAGTAAGTTAAAGTCTCATGTTTTTAATTTCTAAGAACTTTTTTCCAGTAATATTATCTTTGGAGGCATCTAGCTAGTTGTGCTTTTGCAGTTAATCTACTCTTGCTGTCATTTCTATGTGCTTTTTAAAAAGTGCTGTGTGTTTAAAATTTGAAAAGAAGTAAGAGTGATTTTTTTTTTGAGTTCTTGAAAATGAGATAACTAATTATCATGTCAAATTAGATTTCCAGTTGTGGAACTCCAGTTGGGAAAAAAAAATATTGAATTGGAATACCCATTGTTAAGATTCCTATTTAATTGGCTCTTTTAGATCAGTTAATTAGGTCTATTGAGATTGGAAAAGCACAAAAAATTACAAAATGTTCTCCTTAGGAAGTTCATCAGGAATATATATACATATAAATCTCCATGTGGGCCTTGGGTTTGAGCTAAGGGAATTCAGTTTTAAATCCCAGATTTTACCACTCTAGCTGCATCATTGTAGGCAAGTCAGTCTCCTAACTTCATCTGCGTCCTACAATAATCTCACTTCTTGTTTTGAAGATCATGTGAGCAAATCTGTGTAGATGTATGTTGGAAACTAAAATACTATACTGTATACTTTTTTATTTAAAAACTTTTCACAGGACAGATAGAACATAAAGCAAATATGGATCAACTGAAATTGTGGAGGAAGAAAAAAACATTTATTGAGTGCTTAGT
The DNA here is from genome assembly GCA_008750895.1 of Mirza zaza. Lineage (NCBI taxonomy): Eukaryota > Metazoa > Chordata > Mammalia > Primates > Cheirogaleidae > Mirza > Mirza zaza. The sequence goes on from VSMD01105812.1 coordinate 27,924, forward strand.
CTGTTGAGAACACTCTACCCCTATTATTTATTTTATTGAATCTTTTAAACAACTATGAATTGAGGTAATGTTATCTCCATTATTAGATGGGAAAACTCAAGAGATTATAATTTACCCTAAATCACATTTCTTGTAAATTTTAGAGTTGTTATCTGAAACTGATTCTGTTCCTTTCATTGTCTTTTTACCACAACTCCAGGTAGCATATAAATTATAATCTATACTATCGCAACAGTGTCAATAGTTTAATAATATTTTTTTCTATATTCCAGTATTCTAGCACTGGGATATAATAGTGAACTTGACAGTCATGGTCCCATCCCTCATGAAAGTCTTACAGAGAGTATGGCATGTTTTCCTGAGGGAATACAGGATGATATTTGAATATTTAGCCTCTATTTAGGATAGTCTGGTTCAAATTAAGCTTGGACTGTAGGCTTGATTTACTTAATAATAAAAAAGAAGCCTGCCATAGTACTTTTAACACCTGCACTGATTTTAAGGTTTTCAAAAATCTCTTCCTTTACCAGCAGGTATTTTGAGAGAAAGAAATGTTATTCTCAAAAATTAATACACCTTAGAGACCACAAATATTCCATAAGTAGTCTCTTAGGGATATTATACCTGTAAACTTTCCTCAGATTTTCTCAAATATTATATGATATTTTTAGTTAGAGGAGGGAGACAGGTTTTCTTTTTCAATAATGAATTCTATATATTTCTTACTTATCCTATAAATATTTGAAGGATGATAACAATAGGCAGATGAGGCCTGTTAAAAGAATAAGTCATTAGAAATTTTTAATGCTAGTTGAAAGGCAGAATTTGATATTTACAGCACAAACATTGCCTGATGTGTGTTATTTCATCATTTTAAAGTATGTATTATAGCTTCTATTTGCATGGACTTTGGAAAGCTTGTATAAGTGTACAACATAACCTGTTAAGATTTCTCATATGAACATGATTGCATAATTAGCATTTTTCCTGCTTCCTGTTGGATACCATAGAACAGTAACAAAGAAAACAACCACAAAAATAGGAAATTCATAAACAGCATTTTTGAGTAAATGAGGAGGCATATATAATATAAAATATTATAATATATGTAAATATTATAATATAAATATAAAATATAAATATTTTAATATATAGTATAAAATATATTTCAAAGTATGATTGTGCAGAAGTCATGGAGTACAAAGAGAAGACGTGATCAAGGACCAAGATGCAATAGGTTTCACCAAGCTCCAGCAAAACTACTTGCTGAAAGCGAGGAATTCACCCTGAAGTTCTAAGGCTATATTCCAGGCTTGCAACAATGGATACGGGAAAAGGATGAAGAGAATGAAAATTGATGTAATATTTTAAGTGATACAGCCAAAGTTGCACTTGGAGGAAAATTCAGAGATGTAAATCTTTATATCAGTAAAATAGAAAGAATGAAATAAATGATTTAAGCATCCAACTGAATAGGAAAATCAAATCCATAATTAAAAGAAAGCAATAAATACAGATAAATGTGTAAAGGAATGAATTAGAAAAAGAAAAAAATATATATATATTAGCTACTTAAAAAAATATTTAAAACATTTGCTAGTATAACCAAGAAAAACTCATACCACGAAAGGATGAATCTCTTTAATATATAATGAGCTACTAGAAATTGACAAAATAAAGACAGCCAAATAGAAAAATTGGCAATCGATATGAGTAGTTTAAAAAATAGAAATGTCAATGACTTTTAAAGATATTAAAGGTGATTTACCCCATACTTAATAGAATAAGGGGAAATCAAAACTATATTGAGATACTGTTTCACCTATCAAATTAGCATAAATTTAAATTTAATAGCTCACTTTCTTGTCAAAGATGTGGATAAAAATGCCCTTTGATACTTTGCTGTTGAGAATATAAATTCTTAATAACAGGAAAAACCTCTGTAGAAGGTAATTTGGCAAAATCTGTCAAAATTGTAAAATGTAATAACATTGCCACAATTTATCCTTTAGTTATATTTATTTATTTATGTAAGAGTTGGCGTCAGTCTAAGGTTTGTCACCGAAGCATTGTTTATAATATTATAGACTGGACATAATTGACATTTTCATCAATAGGAGCCAGTTAAATAAATTATGGTACTCTATTCAGTGGAGTACTGGGAGTGAAGGTACTTTTTATGTACTGATTGGAGAGAGGCCTAAGATATGTTAGTAAAAGGAACTAAGGCTGGGAGTACAAGATTTTATGTCTGAATTTGCTTTTATATGATAAACTTTAAAAATGTATATAAGAAACTAAGAGGATACATGTTTGAGAAGGGTGTTGAAATTGTTAGCAGAAGTGTAAGGGAAACTTTTTCTTTGTTACATTTAACTTAAAAAATTTTTTTTCACACTGTGAATGTATTACTCATTCAAAAGTTAAATTAAAAAATATTAAAAACATGGCACCTGCCCTCAAGCAATTATAATTTTTTAAAGAGATGCTTTATTAAAAAATTGTTGATAAGAGGACAAAATATTCATGTTATATATTGCTAAAATGGAAAAGCAATTTATAAAACAGTATTATGGTATTATTTCATTTTCATAAAATGAAATGTAGCATAATATACACATATACGTAGAAAAGTTTAAAGGCTATACTCCAGAATATTAATTATGATTACCTTGTGTTAGAGGAGTTATGGGTGATTTGGGGGGGACTTAAGTGTAGTTTATAAATTTTTCTTACTGAATATTATGTTTATAATATGAAATTTTTTCTAAAACTATATTATATGATAATGTTTAGTAGAACACTATAGAACAGTGTTTTTAAAACTGTTTTTCCCACAATGTGTAGGAAGAAAATACATTTCATATTGAGACCCAGGACACACAAAATTGGGAGTGTTGATGTGTATGTATGTATATAACTAAAATAAGTTTTATAAAATGTTTTGTTCTTCCTTCATGTGATTCATTCTATTATAATTTTAAAAGTGTCTACAGCCAGTTAGTTTATTTTTTGAACCTCAATTGAAAAGTACTTACATGTAAGATTTTAAAAAATCAATAAAAACAGATTTTTAAGATAGCAATATGTGTTATAAGAATTCAGGCCTGGGAATAGTTCGTAGAGGAAGATGGACTTGAAGGTAGGTCTTGAGGATAGGGAGAAGGAGTAGGGAAATCATTTGATAAGAGGATAATCTAAACATTGAAAATTCCAAGACCTGTTTTAAGGAAGGCAAGTTCAGTTTGATAGAAGATTGGAAAGGTGAATAATTTGAAAAGTTTAGGTTAATAACAGTCAGATTTTTGAGAGCCTTGCATACCAGGATTAGGATGGAAGAGCCATTCATTCTGTTGAAGGGTTATAAGCAAGTGGTGAATGTGAACTAAGCATGTTCTAAGTATAGTGGTGATACCCCATACCTCACTAAAATATTGAATGTCCAGACTTTTAATTGCTTGAAGACATTAAGCAATTTATTGGCACATTTAAAAAACAGGAAAAAAGTCAGTTTTTATTTTACTGTTTCACATACAACTTGTGTAGCTACAACCAAATTATATTACAAGAATGTTAAAATATAAACAAATTATCAGTACTGGGGAGAAATGTAATGGGGGAAACTTAAGAACAGTAAATAAAATACATGCCCTTAACGATCTATATGTAATTTCTATGTTGAACTTGACATTTAGCTGTTAGCTTCCTGGAAGCTGTTACAGAAAAAGAGTTAATTAATTTCATGATTAGAAAGGAGGAAGGATTTTAATTTGCAAAGTTTTACTGCCAATAAATTCTAAGGGAAATTTCTCTCTTGGGGTCTTAGATAACAATGTCCTCAATAATATTTCTTCAAAAGTTTAGGAGCGGATTTCATAAGTTGTTGCTTTTAGCATCCTTTAAAAATAGCAAGCACATAATATTAAACTATAGCTTAATAAAGAACATTCTATATCAGCACCTTAACCTATTTTTAATTTTTGCTGAATAGAATAGTAAAATTCTAGGACTCCAGATTTATGATCAAAATATTAATAAAATTAAGAAGTTTAAATAAGTACCAAGGCCGGGCGCGGTGGCTCATGCCTGTAATCCTAGCTCTCTGGGAGGCCGAGGTGGGCAGATCATTTGAGCTCAGGAGTTCGAGACCAGCCTGAGCAAGAGCGAGACCCATCTCTACTATAAATAGAAAGAAATTAATTGGCCAACTAATATATATAGAAAAAATTAGCTGGGCATGGTGGCGCATGCCTGTAGTCCCAGCTACTTGGGAGGCTGAGGCAGCAGGATTGTTTGAGCCCAGGAGTTTGAGGTTGCTGTGAGCTAGGCTGATGCCACGGCACTCACTCTAGCCTGGGCAATAAAGTGAGACTCTGTCTCAAAAAAAAAAAAGTACCAAAATACCAAAGAATTATGCCATGACATTTATAAATATCTAATCTTAATTATATACCTGAACAATTTTAATGTTTACCTGCATTGGTGGAGGATTCACATGCTGAGAGAAAAGAAAACTTAAGATGGAATGAATTACTATTGAAGTATATTTTTAATTCATATTCTGCCCTTGTGAAAAAATTATAGTATGCTTCTAATAGTTTATTTTATTTTGTAAATTATTAGTTGTAAATTATTTAATTTAATGGAAGGTCATCATCTTTTTAAATGACTTACTATTCAAATTTTGAATTTAGACATTGAGAATGTATTGGGTATTCTAAAACCCCAGAGTACAATGGACTAAGGTAGTGAGATGTAGGAAGCAAGAAAAGTCTTTACCAAGGAAAGAACAAAGGAATTCTGATGCAGAATATTTTTAGTGTTGGTACTTTAAGCAGAGAGGAGTAGGTAGTAGAACGAAGGGGCAGATGAGAGGTGGTAATGAGTAGGTGGGGTGAGTTGGTAAGGAGGAGGAATATGACAGGGAGAGAAGACTATTGTTTTCTGCCTCCATCCTTGTTTGGTCTCTTCTGCCATGTAACCTGTATTCCTCAGAACTACTCTCCTTGCTCTGCCCCTAGAAGCTGCAGCCCACATACGCTTGCTTTCTGAGGTAGAACAACCCTAATGATTATGTGTAGCTTCCATTTTCATTATTACTCAACTTGATTTTAAAGTATTACTAATACTTTATGATATACATATTCATAAAGCATTCCATAAAAATGTCTCCTTCCTCTCAGTTCACGTTGAACTTTATGATAATTATAGCACTTACTTTATTCAGTCTTCTATTGTTAGTTTCACATGTCTGACATGCCCATTAGATAATAAGCTGTTTGAGAGGAATAAGGATATTTTTACTCACTTTCGTGTATCTCACAGACCCTAATACATAATAGACATTCAGTAAATGTTTGATGTTATTTTTGAGAACATCTAAACATTTAATAAATGCTTGATATAATATTTGAAAAAATATAAACAAAAGACTTCTAATATTCTCTTTTTAGAATAATGTAGAAATTTTAGCTTTTAAAGTTTCCAAAGCAAAGCATAGTTTAGATGTATGGAGGAGATCCCTTTGGAAATAAGATATATTCAGTTTCAGTTCCATTTATACAATAATTTATTTTCTGTATTATTTCCTTCCTTTATTGGTTTGTATTTGAAGTGACTTATCCATGTAGTTACGATGCTCTTAGCAAACTTTGTAAATGTTTTTAAGTGCAGATAGAAAATATTTCTCTTGCACTCTTTTTCAGCTTATCTTTATTTTTTACCACTGAAAACTATATTTAACTGGTTTCATAAAATTCATTTGACACCTTGATGAGATTTTGCTCTGATATCAAAGTGGTAAAGCAATCTTATATAATGTTTAATATTCCTTATTTGCAAATTACTGCCCTGTATTAACCCATTTCAAAAGTTAGAATGATACATAAGAACAGACATGCCTGTTTTCACTTTTTAAAGGAACCATTTATCTTTCTATACCATGTTAATTAAATTAGTGTTCACCTTCTGCTACCTTGTCCTTGAAGGGAACAATTTAATTGTGCCACAAAAGATTTGTCCCACATCCTATTTTATGTAGACTAAATATGCATGCTAAGAATTTTAATAACATCAAAATAATAGGATTTAAATTAGAAAGACTAAGGTCATTAAAAAGATATCTGCAAGTGATTTTTTTTAAATGTGAAGCCTCATTCATATGTATCTATAAGCCTTAGAGAAAATGAAACTTTATGTTCTTTCTGTTATTATGTACCAACTTGCATATATTAAACTAGACTAAAAAATGAGATTATATAACAGGAATACCCATAGAGAGAAATTATAATGTTGTGTATAACCTTGAACCTTGATGGACAGCTTTTTAAAGTAATGGGAAATAGAATCAACACCAGCAAAGATCAGTTATAATTTCATGTGTGTCTGTTAGTAATAAAGGATCTTCATGTTTACACCACAGCCTTCCATGTGTGGTTGTACCACTAAGTATATTTCCTAATAGTGGCCTCTAAGAGGTATGATGTTCCCAACACTTTCTACTAATGCTATGTTCTCTATAATGCATAAATCTATATCCTTTTTTGATCCTGAATCACTTAAGTTGGAGAACATAAGAATCTTAATGTTCAAAATCCTGGACTGTGAAGTAGTCAGTAGAGTTTTCCGAGTCTTCTTTAGAAATAACTTTTAAAAGATTCCTTTCTATTGCAGTCTTGAATGTGGGGTTTCTGGAAGGTCATCAGTGTTCATTTGAAATAAATAGGTCAAAATTTTCTAGGAATCCCATAGGTTTTAAGCATTTTTCTGTCTCTTCAGTTAGCATTCAACAAATACATATTTAGTTGCCTATTATATTATAGAAACTATATTAGATACAGTGATGACTATGACAAAAGAAATTGTGCCTAAAGAAATTAGAGTCTGGTTGGGAAGACAGATGATTAAATAAGAATTATGACTGAGATGATAAGCCCCATTCTAGAGGAATTTTATAGTATTTTAGAGGACATAGAAGGACTTGGTACCTTGACAGTTTAGGAAAAGCTTCCAAGAGGAGTTTGGTGGTAGGATGAGTTGTGAAGAATGACAAGTATGTTGGTGAAGGGCTTGACAGAGCATAATGTCTCAGGCAAAGGAGCTGTATCTGATGTTGGGGTGAAAAATTCTGTAGCACATTTGAGCATTCCATTTTATGCACCTAGAGTAGAGAACATATTAGTAGTTAGGAGAAGAGTGGAGAGGAGGAGGTGTGGTAGGCAAAATAATGGCCCCCCAAATATATGTCTACATACTAACCCACAGAACCTGTGAATATGTTATATTACATAGCAAAATGGATTTTGATGATGTGATTATGTTAAAGGTCTTGGAATGGGGAGATCATACTGGATTATCCAAGTGTGCCCATTGTATGCACAAATATCCTTACAAGGGAAAGAGCGAGGTAGGAGAGCTAGAGTCAGACAAAGATATGTAACTATACAAGTATTCATGTGGCCAAGATCCAAGTAATGAAGGCAGCCTCTAGAACGGGGGTTCTCATACTTTTTAAACAGGGGGTCAGTTCACTGTCCCTCAGACCATTGGAGGGCCGGACTATAGTTTTAAAAAAACTATGAACAAATTCCTATGCACACTGCACATATCTTATTTTGAAGTAAAAAAACAAACGAGCAAAAACACCTGCATGTGGCCCGCAGGCCTTAGTTTGAGGATGCCTGCTCTAGAAGCTGGAAAAAGGAAGAAATGGATCCTCAGTGAAGCCTCCAAAAGGAACGCTGCTCTGCTGTGACACCTTGATTTTAGCCCAAGGAGACTCATTTTAGACTTCTGACCTCCAGAATTATAAGATAATAAATTTGTACTGCTTTCAGCTACTAAATTAGTGATAATTTATTATAGTATCAATAGAAAACTAATACAGGAAGTGAGGTTGGAGAAGATAAAAGGTGCCCAGTAATAAATATTTCCTGCTAAAAGTTTTGATCTTTGTTTTGAGGCAATAGTAAGCATTGAATGGTATTATCCTGGGAAGAGTCATGATCATATTTGTATTATATAGTGATAATTATGACTTCATTGTGGAAACTAGTTAGTGAGTTGTAGACAGGTGAGAAATGGAAGTAGCAATGAGATGTAAAAAGGTAGATTTGGGATGTAGAGAATGATTGCGTATTTGTGGGGGTGTTGATTATTGGATAAGATTGAGAATCACTAGCTTATTTGTCTATTATAGTCAGCAAGACTTGGCAAAGAATGTGGTGGGTGAGAAGTTTGAAGGATTACTTTTAGATATATAACTAAATTAGTTAGGTGATGATGGTATAGACTGAGATCTAGTAGGAAACCAGATTAAGGAGGAAATTTGGGGGCATGCTGAGTTTGAAGTATATGTGACATTTCTGAATAAATGTGTCTATCCATCTGTAGGCAGATGGATATACATATCTGGAATTTAGGAGCAATCTCAAGGCTACAGATAAATTCTTGGGAGTCACCAACATATAGAGAAAATGCATGAAAGTTTGGAGTAGATGAAAAAATAAATAGTATGTGAAGAGGGCCTTTGACAGATAACCTAGGGATAGAGAAAGAAGAGACTTCAATGGACTCTCTAGCTCATTCCTTCCTCTTCACTCTTGTTGCTACCATATTTATATAGGCTTTTATTGCTCTAAACCTGTATTGATGGCTATTAATTTGCCTCTCTTTACTTTAGGGTCTTTTTTCCCCTCTTGTCATTATATTTATTCTTCTGAAATAACATCTTATCATATCAGGTTTCTATTTTAAAAACCTGTGATAGTTCTTTTGCTTTTATGAATCAGTGCAGACTTCTTAGTCTAGTCAAGATGTTCTATGATGTGATATTAGTCCACCTGCCCAGTTTAGCCCCTCTTCCTTACCTGTGTTTTTTCCCTTTCTTCTAGCCATCCTATTAAATGCATATACAGTTGACCCTTAAACAATATGAGGGACACCTATTCCCCGTGCAGTCAAAAATGTATGTGTAACTTTTGACTCCCCCAAAACTTAACTACTAATAGCCTACTGTTGACTGAAAGCCTTACCAATAACATAAACAGTATATTAACACGTTATTTTTATGCTATATGTATTATATACTATATTCTTACAATAAAATAAACTGGAGAAAAGAAAATTATAAGGGAGAGAGAAAATACATTTACAGTGCTGTACTTGTATTTATCAATACTGTAAGTTTATCTCATCTGTTTATAAGATGAATCATCAGTCTGAAATAGCAGGCAACTGCAGCTGCAGACCTCAATCTATGGTACATACTGAGCAATTCAGCTTTTTATTGTAATGTCATGACTTTTCTCTGCTTCTTGAGAGGACTTCTGCAGCACTTGTAACACTTTGTATGGGTCACATGTTGTTATTCAGGGTTTACAATACTGCATTACACATGATGAAAAATATACAAGAACTGCAAGAGATCACTTTTTACTATGGTGCACAATTTATTGTAGAGACAAACTGCTCACACAGAGACGATTAGTGTTATGTGGTGTTTTAAGTGGATACTCAACAATACTTGAGTTTACTGCAATAGCAACGGGAGGTGGCTGTGAAATTATTACAGTAGTGCAGTATGTACTATCGTTAATTTTATGCAGTTTTGATTTAATACTGCATCATTGCATTTGTTTACATTTCTCTTGACTGCAAATGATACCATGTACAGTAAGTATGTGCGTGATTTCTGATAAATTTTAACTTTTTATAAATGAAAGATGGTCTTCCTAATAAATTATCTAACAGAGGAAAATAAACTATCTAACAGAAAGTAAGAGAAATAAACTTACAGCACAGTTGCCCCTTTGGGAAGGAAACTCACAACACAACTGCCCTTTGTTTTGTTTAGTTAAAACACCTGTGGTGCAACTCAGTATCTCTAAGAGTGTTGTTTTCTAAACCTTGAAGAGCCCTAAGCAAACAGTGGGAGTATGAGTGCCCCACTTCAATTTTCACAAGTACCAGATTCCAAGGACTCAGATAAAGTCAGCCTCACAGAGAAAAAATAAAATAAAGAGCACCTGCAACTGCTTTGCTGCTGTTTCTGTTATCAGTCTGCTGAAGCAGAGGGAAGAAAAGCCATTTTTACCCTTTAAAACTCTGAGCAACTTTCCTCAGCAGCCTGGCATTACCTTCTACCTTTTCTTCAGTGCCTTGGCCCCTCCCTCTCTCTCTCTCTCTTAGGAAAATAAATATACATTTACTTCTGTATACCCTAATCATTGTGTGAGAAATCTTTCTTCAACCTGTGCTGTGAACTCCTTGTGAGTCCCTACCCTGACAATAATACCTTTGTTATATATGTGTTAATATATGCTGGTATCCACATATATATTATGCATTCATGACATACCCAGCTTTTTCTTAAGTTTTTCATTATTTCTAGGCTCTGTGGTTCATCTGTGAGTTTTTTCAAATTGCTGCAAATCTCTAAAAAATTTTCCAATGTATTTATTGAAAAAAATCTCCATATATGTGGACCCATGCAGTTCAAACCCATGTTATTCAAGAGTCAACTATATAAGAATAGAAAACCTCAAATTCAGCATCAAAAGCGCGAACTTCTTATGTTGATTTGCTCTTCTGTTTCCCACTGGCTGTTTCTCAACCTTTGTCTTTGTTAACACTATCCATTCTAGCATGTATGCTATAGAAAATATTTGGAACATTAATATACTCTCCATTTCCCCCTCATTCTTCCCATTTAATGAGTCATAAATTCCTATAATTTATACCTGATAAATGCCTTTCCAGTTTGTTACCTGCTTTATCCTTGCTGCTGCTGCATTATCCAAGGTCTTCTTTTATGTGGGTCAGAGACTTGTAAAGAGTCCCCTGTTTTTCATGCTTGCCTTGGCCTTATTGCCAATGTTTAGATGTTTGAAACATCTAAGATAATAACAGAGCATATCATTTAAATGCTTAAAATTCTCTAATGAATCTACATTTCCTATTGATCAGATTGAAACAGTCCAACATACAAGGACCCTTTGTGATCTAGCTTCTCTTGGCTTTTCCACTTGTTTCTCCTACCAGCCTTTTGCATGGCTGAAGTCAGCGTTTACCAAAATCCCTTTTGCTTCTCAGAATGTGGCCTGCTATTTCATATCTTTCTATTTTTATAATGCTGCTCTCTTTCCCTAGAGTGTATTTTGAGCATCAATTGCTGTTTAAAGTCTTTCTTAACCCATCAGTTCAAATTAGGTCCTCCTTTCCCTATGCTTGTATAGTATTCTTCACAAGCACGATTATATCACTTGTTTTATAGTATGGACATTATTTTATTTTTATATACTTCTAGTTGTGAATCTGTGAAGTCAGCACTATATTAATTCATCTTTGCCTTCCTTGAGCCTATTTTAATGGTGGCACACAAAATATATTCAATAAATGTAGGTTGAAAGAACATTTTCAAGAATATAGGGTGATATATACTCATAGATGCAGCTGTATACAAGTCCAAAAAACCTAGGCATTGATAGGAATATTGTAATTAATAAAACAGAAGTGATATTGTAATTAATAAAACAGAAGTGATAACAGAAGTGTAATTAATAAAACAGCAGTGATAACGTCCTTATTGAATGGCTAGAGTAGCACCAACATCTTAGTCTATGATCCTAGTAGCTATCTTCAAGAAAGAGCTAATGAAACTAAAAAAGACTCAGATTGGGGAAAAATTATTGTGATTACTAATTTGGGAATGTTACATAACTAACAATAGTTAAGGAAACAATTATTGGTTAATGATTCAGTGATTTCTTGTGTGTCATCCCTTCAAGGTTTATTTGTATTATTCCCAACTACCATAGATCTTGTGAATCAAAATATTTTCTTAGATATTTGGAGAAGCTCAAATCATTGTTTTGATTGATGGCAATTTGCATTTTCATTGTAACCTTAGAAACCCTAGTTTGGGGTTATAGACAATTAAAGCAATGTTTTTCCCAGTAAGGTCTTTCCAGTTTATTTCTTGAATCTGAATAGGCAGGAATGGCTACAGGTGATTCAGCTTGATTCCTTTTCTACCAGTTGTAACTTCACTGAATTATTTGTTTCTCCTGTGAGACATTATGCAATATACTTAATCTCTCTCTTTGAGACTCAATTTCCTTTTCTGTACCTACTTCACAGTGTTATTGGAAAGGCAAGGTAGTAAAAGCATTTTGTAAACTTTCAAGTACTTAAAAAATGCCACTTATCATGTAGTATACAATAAAATTATGGCAAATTGTTTGGAAAGTATGTTATCCATTAAGCTTGGGAAGCTTAAAAAATAAAGATATTTGTATAATAGGTCATCTTTTTCAAAATAGCACAAAATTCCTTAATATCCACTAGGTTCCTGTTACAAAAATGTGTTTGACCCAGATCTATTAAACAGATATGCTTGCAATCTAGGACAAAAGAAGGTGGAGACACAATATCATTCTGTGGATTGTAGATTGAATTAATGAGTTATACTGAATTCATTCTAAAAATAGAAAATAAATTATGTATATTTTGATGATGGGCTCTTATTTTAAAAACCTTGAGAATAAGTAGAGAAGGATATGGAAGTCAAAATTATTAAAATGGGAAAGTGGAACAATAACTGCAAAATGAAGAAATTAGAAAGTCAGTGTTTGTGATAGATTGTGCAACATATGTATTGTACATTTAAGTTATTAAGTCCAATTCAAGGGTTCAAGAAATTCAAGGGTACAGTATTTGGGCTTTGAATAAACAAAAAGACATAATTTTTTTAAAAATTTAAAATGTAATCCATATGAAAATATCCATTTGCTGTCTAAGTTAGTCGTTAATTGTGGCATAAAATAATTCTAATCCTGGTCACATGGGATATAATACAATAGTAGTTTTCTCTGTTACTGGTGAAAAGTAATTCATTTTATAAGCCAATTTTGCTATATTGACTGAGTGGCCATAAAAAGCATTATCTCCTGTTTTGGTAGACTCTTGTGATTGTTCTGATTCCTCTATTTACCAGAAAGTTTTCAAGCCAAAATAGCACTTACACCATTTCTCCAATGCTATTTCACCTTTAATATATAGAAATGTAAAACTTCATCCTGAATTTCCATGTCAAGTACTAATATATTTGAAATTTTTTTGAAATTGGCTGGTTATTCAGGTCTTTTGGCAAGATCCTGGGAGACATTTAGAAGTCATAGTGAAGAAACAATGTCTATAGGTTTAGACAAATAAAAAAAAGTGAGTTTTCAAACAGCCTGCAGAAGACTGAACATATTTATTATTGTCACTTGATTACATAGTCCTCAAATGATCATTGAATATCCTCTATGGGTCTAGCATTATCAGTGAATAATGGGAATAAGCAAAACAACAACAAAAAAAACAGGTGAACTCTAGTCTCAGTTGTTTGGTTGGACAGACATGACATGCAACCTAATAATTAAGATCTCTTGCTATTTGATAATAAAAACTGAAAAAAAAATGTTTGTTAAAAAGGCAAAAGAATGTTGTGGTGGGTTTTTTAGTGAAGATTTACTACAAGGGATTTGGCTCATTTGATATAAATACATAGAATAACATACAGGCACCTCAGAGAGATTGCAGTTTCAGTTCCAGACAACTACAGTAAAGTGAGTTTCACAATAAATTGAATATAACAATAAAGTGAGTTACATGAGTTTTTTGTTTTTTCCAGTGCATATAAAAGTTATGTTTACACTATACAGTAGTCTGTTAAGTGTGCAATAGCATTGTTTTTAAAAAATGATTCTCTAATTATGCATATAAACCTATAGATCTCTGACTAACCCCTGACATGTGCATGTTTGGGACAGACTCAAACTAGCACAGCCAGCCCTTAGAGAACACAACTGAGATGTGAACACAGCCAAGAGAAAGTGAGGCAGTACTTGGGGTCTGAACATAAATGAGTTAAACGCCTGTTTAAACAAATCACCAACATTCCCCAGAGGATTATATACATAGGTTTCAGAGGCTAAACAACATAACATTCTACAATCTACAGAATACAATCAATAACTACCAAAAAAATGTAACCAGTTCTTAGGGAAGAAGACAATCTACAGACTCCAATGGTAAAATGACTTGGAGTTTAAAATATGAGAAAAGATTTTTAAAGCAGCTATTTTAACTATACTCCATGAGGTAAAAGAAAATCTATTTGAAAGGAATGAGAAAATACGGAAGTAGAAATTAATGAAATAGGATACAAGCAAGAAGAAATTGAACCTATGAAAATGAACGGAATAGAAACATTAGACTTGAAAAATTAAAAAAAATATATTTTATTCCTACAAAATGCTAACAATCATCTGCGCCTTCAGTATAAGTTGTAATCTTATTGTTAGTGGAGGGTCTTGCCTTGATGCTGATAGCTGCTGACTGATCAGGGTCAGTTGCTGAAGGTTGGGGTGGCTGTGGCAATTTTTTAAAGTAAGACAACAATGAAGTTTACCACATTAATTGACTTTTCCTTTCAGGAAAGATTTTTCTGTCCATGCGATGCTATTCAACAGCATTTTACCCACAGAACTTCTTTCAAAATTGGAGTTAATCCTCTCAAACTTGGCTACTTATCAACTAAGTTTATGTAATATTTCAAATCCTTTGTTGTCATTTTAACAGTGTTCACAGCATCTTCACCAGTACATTCTATCTCCAGAAACCAGTTTCTTTGCCCATCTATAAGAGGCAACTCCTGATCTGCTTAAGTTTTATCATGAAAAACTGATTGCAGCAATTTAGTCATAACCACAGGCTCCACTTCTAATTCTAGTTCTCATGCTATTTCTACCACATCTGTAATTATTTCTGCCACTCAAGTCTTGAACTCCTCAAAGTCATCCATGAAGGTTGGAATTAACTTCTCCCAAACTCCAGTTAATGTTGATATTTTATTTGTTTGTTTGTTTATTCATTTATAATATTTATGCCAGAATGAATTTATCCTATTTTAAGTAATTTTCTGCAATGTTGTAAGCAGCAGCTGTGACTAATAAATTGAAAACAATAATATTATAAAAGATAATCAAGTTACTAAGATGTCTCTTGAAACCTAGTAAAGTGTGTATGTATATATATATATATGTATTTTAAATTTAAAATGTTGATATTTTAAACTCGTCTTATGAATCACAGATGTTCTTAATGGCTTTTACAGTGATAAATACTTTCCAGAAGGTTTTCAATTTACTTTATCCAGATCTATCAGAGGAATCACTATCAATGTCAGCTACCGTCTTACAAAATTTGTTTCTTAAATAATAATACTTGAAAGTCAAAATTGCTCCTTGATTGATGCGCTGTAGTCACCTCCTTTGTGATTGCTTTCTGATTGCCTCCAAAGAAAGGAAATCTGGATTTGGATTTTGAAAAATTGTGTCTGGTTGAGTGAATGCTATTTGAAGGTACCATACAATGGGGGATGCCCTCTCAATTTGGAGAATTCTGACAGAATTCCCATTTATTTTGGGTTGGATAAGCCATCAACCGGTAGGTTTCAAAAGTGGGAACTAACCTAACTATTTTGATTTGGCACTTCCAGGACTTATTAGGTGAAACTACATTTCGTTTGTTTGTAACCGCTTGCATTTCTCTCTATATTGTTTACCGGTATTGGTGTGTGGCATGTAAATGGAGTCTGTTAAGCTCTCTGTCTCTATTATCTTCTCTGACTACTTGGAATTTGCTATCGATGTTTTTATAGACATAGTCCAAGGTCTAGGTCTAGGATGTTGAAATACACCTCCATTGGTGGTTCTTCTTGCAGTAGTTTCTAAGGTCTGAGAGGTTAAAAGACACCTCCTCAGGTCTGAGAGATTAGAGTACATCTCTGTCCTAAGGTCTAAAGTCTAGGAGATTGAAAGACAGCTCCATCCATGGAGGAAACAAACCTGGCTGAGAAATGGGGAAGCCTGCTGTTGGAAAGGGAAAGAGAGGAATGGAAACATAATGTATACAGATTTATGTCAAACTTCAGAGGATCTCATAGGTAGAATTCTGTTATAAAAGCTATTGAAACTTTGTATGTGTGTATATGTGTTTAGATGTGTTTTATGTATGTACATAGTGTTGTATGTTATGTTTACATGGTACCCAAATTGGTTTACCAATAAAAAGAACTCTTAGAATGAAAAGGAAAAAAGAATAGCTTAAGTCATTTTTTTTTAGTTCATAATTGAAGCTTGGTAATTTATTCTTAGTTTACTTCTAATTGTTTAATATTTGTAGTATTTAAACATAGAAAAAAGAGCTATAATATTTATTGGATGATTGATTTTTATATATCTTGCTACAGTCCAATAAAGGATTTGGAGACACTTGCAAAGATATGTTAAATAAAATAGTGTAAAATGAGGGGATGATAATCCGAGAGAAGGGAAAAAAGCACATATACATATTTAATGGGGATATAATTATATACTTTTATTATATAGGGTAAACATTACATAAAAATATTTACCAGTGGTTCATCTAAAATGGATATGGGTCAAGCACTGTGGCTCATGTCCTTAATCCCAGCACTTTGGGAGGCCAAGGTGGAAGGATTGCTTGAGGCCAAGAGTTCAAGACCAGCCTGGGTAACAGAGCAAGATCCTGTCTCTATAAAAAAATTAAAATAAAATAAAGAAATTAGCCAGGCATGATGGTGCATCCCCGCAGCCCTAGCTACTTAGGAAGCTACGGCAGGAGGCTAACTTGAGCCCAGGAGTTCAAGGTTATAGTGAGCTATGATTACACCACTGTATTCCAGCCTGGGCAACACAGTGAGACCTTATCTAAAATAAAAGAAAGGAAAGGAAAGGTAAAATAAAGTAAAAATAAAATAAAATAATAGATATAGGTCAGAAATTCAGTTCTTTTTGGAGTGGCTTGGGGCAGCAGGAAGTAGGATTTATTGGTGGGTCTGAGTAGTAAGGAAGAACCAGCACAGTGAAAGCCCACATTAGCACAGGACCCACCGCTTGTCCAGGGGGCTATAGTTGGGGATGGATTTGACCCCCCAGAGCCATCCAGGATGAGCTGCTGCTCAAATGCATCTATGTTAAACTTGGTAAAGCCCTACTTCTCTGAGATGTGGATCTTCTGTGGCAAGAAAGCTTGAATTTGACTCTACATAGAGCCTCAGTCACATGTTCCCTGTTCTGCAGTTTGGTGGGGATTGATAGAATGGCTTGCCTAATGGCCATGGTGCCCTGAGGCTTTCCAAAAGTACCTTGCCTACCTCTCTGCAGCCTAGATTGGAGACAATGCAATGTCTGAGACATGAAAGTACATTGGAAATGGCTATCTCCAAGGCCCCGTAGATCAATCCATACAAGCAACAGGCTGCATACACTACCAAGGAGTTTGAAACCATTGCACACCTGGCCCCTATGAGGAAAGAAGCATGGTCAGCTAAATTGAATGTGGGCAGAAATTCAGTTCTGAGTGAATAAAGCATAAAAGTGAAAAATAAAGGAAATTGCTCAGGAGAACAGCTACGCTTAGTTCTGAGATTGGAAAAAACGCTTTTGTTAAGCCTCTATTCAGAAGACCAGGCTTTATTCAATACATATTTATATATAATATAAATCATTGTTGTAAGTGCTTTACTTAATTTTCATTAAAGTTCTGTGAGGTGGGTATTATTGTATTATCTTTTCTAATTTTATAGATGAGGAAACTGAGGCACAGAGAAAAAATTAAGTAATTTGTTCAAGACTGCATAGCTATTAAGTGACAGAGCTTGGATTCCAATCCAGACAATTTGACTTCAGTATTTGTTCTTAAACACTATGCTGTGCTGTGCTGTCTCTCTAAGTGGTACAGAAAAGGACAGTGCCTATAATTCTATCTTTGTAGTAAGTTTCTTGAGTTTTATGTGGCTGTTTCTGCCTACAACCACCAGTGTTGCTAATTAAGGTCCAATGAAATTAAGTTAATTTGGAAAATATAAGTACTTTTGCACCATCAGTTACAGATCTCCCTATTATTCACCTCCTAGACCAGTGGTTTTGAAAGAGTAGGCCCTGGACAAGTAGAGTCAGCATCTCCTGGGAACTTGTTAGGAATGCACATTTTCTGGCCCCACACCAGACCTACAGAATCAGAAACTCTGGAACTGAGGCCCAGTATGAGAACTGGTAATATAAACTAATTTAGATGGAAAGAAAAAAAGATATCCAGAACTTGTAAGTTCTCTTCATTACCTTATCTCTGTCATTTAGACTGGGAGAGTATGATAGGAATTTGGAGTAAAAGTGTATACATTCTACCTTTGGAAATACGAGGAAAGAAATTGCAATTATCAGGCAATAGACTGGTAATTATTTGAGGTATAAGCAGTGACCTCTTTAAACTTTAAGCATCTTCAAGCATCCTAATGATGAAGAGTCAGTGAAGCAGAAATGTCTATTTTATGGCTTTTTGGAGAAATTGATGTTCCAAAATTGATTTTTGTAGTCTCATACAGTCCAAAAGAAAAACACCTAAAATGATACTCTGCGTGAACACTAATTTTTAGTATTCCCCTTATGAACCGTGCATTCACTGTAGTGGTTCTGAGGAGGTGGATTCTAAAACAGAAAATGGTAAAGTTCATCTATTGAAAAATTATAATTTTTAAGCCTATGTTTGTACTGCCATAATTTAGATTGATCAAGAAAGCTAAACTGTGAAGATTTTTTCTTCAGAGAAATGTCCCTGACTCTTAGGCAATGTCAGATATCCTGCTACACACTTTAACTTTCTTTCTCAACATTTTTCAATTTTTGTAATTCTACATTTACTAGTGTAAACCTATTTAAGCCTCATTTCCACATCCATAAAATGGTGATTATCTTACCTCATTGCTCCTATTTTCTTAAATGAGATAATGTGTGCATAGAACATATGTTAGTTGTTTCTTTAGTTATTCATTTACTACTGCTACTAATATACTAATACCACATGGTAAGCTCCCTGATAGCAAGGATGGTATGTATTTTGTGCCATTGTGTTCCTTAGCACTTAGTAAGTCTCTAATAAATATTTGTTGAATGAGTGAATTAATGTATTGAATGATTCTAATCTTGATGAGATGTTATGGCAATATGGAAGTGTGTACAGGGAGAGGAACAATTTTAGAGATAATTAAAATCACATTTAGCATTTCAGGAGAAGTAGTTACTAGCACAATATTATAAATCGATAGCATCTCTTAGCAAGATTTATACTTAGACAGTGGTCTAATACTTTTTCCCAGTCCTCTTTCCTGCTTCCTCAGAACTCCTAATCTCTTACTTTACAGTCTGTTGCCTTAAAATGCCTTGGTACTTTTGATCTAAACCAAGTTGAAATCTAATCATATCTTAAAATGGAGTTGATTTTTGGCAGAAATCTAGACAGCTGATTCATAGTATTCTTCCAGGTATGAAATATATGTAAAGTAATATATTAACTTTTGTCATTTTATGACTGTGTAATTTTTGACATGACAGTCATCCTTACCAGCTTCATCAACACATTAAGCAGATGAGTGGTGTTTCTAAGTCATATGGAATTCCTAAGTTGAGAACGGAGGAAACATTGGAGTTACTCATGTGGAGTCTGTGTGATACATGCAGTATCACATCAGTAAATACAGTATTACATGTCAGTAAAATTTGACTATAGGCACTTTAGAATTTTAATGGCAGAATCAAGGTCACAGAAGAGCAAGAGACAAATGGTGGTTTAAAAAGTTCCTGCTTTAAAGTGTTTCTGGGTCATCTAAAATGTGTTACCCAGATTCTTCTTCCAAAATAGGGTAGAATCATGAGACAACTTACAAAACCTACTCAAAGCAAGCTAATACAACATACACTTGCACTGATGCATTCATTTCCCCTTTCCTTCTCTCCTCTCCCCTCCCCTTCACCCTCTTTCCTTTCTCTCCCCTCCTTCTCTGCCATCTTGATGTCTTCTGTGCAATCAGCAAATATTTATTTAGCACCTACTGTGCACCTGGTGCTGGCAGTGTAGTAAACCAAGAAAGACATGGTGCCTACTCTTCTTGAAATATATACTCCTACAATTTTGTAAAAAGATTCTCTTAAACCAACTAGTCCTACTAGTACTTTTCTGTCCTTTCCTTGGCTTGCTTTACTTTCATAATAGTTTTCTAAAAGTAAAAGATCCCTAAAAGGCTTCCTAAAATCCAGTATCTTACCTTTCTTATTTCTTAAACTCTTTCTGGGGAGTTAAAGTTAATGAAGGCAAAGATCTTGAGGAATATGGAAAAAGAAACTAAGAATATGCTCACCAAATGTACAGAAACTACATAATTACACAAATTAATAATGACTTAGAAAATAGAAATATATAAATTGGATACAATGTCCTGCTAAATCCAGGTAATTATATGTACAATTTTAAGCATCCTTAAAGACTAAAACTAAAAAATATAAAACCTGAATGGAAAAGTAACTAATCATATTTGGAAATACAATAGAATAAAACTATCTGGTGGTTGAAATTGTTTGGGTACTAAGACATTGTGTTAGTCCATTTTGTGTTGCTATAAAGGAATACCTGAGACTGGGTAATTTATAAAGAAAAGAGATTTATTTAGCTCATGGTTCTGCAGACTGTACAGAAAAAAATTGAGCCAGCATCTGCTTCTGGTGAGGGTTTCAGGATCCTTCCAATCAAGGCTGATGGGGAGCAGATGGATCACATGGTAAGAGAGGGAGGAAGAGGGAGAGGAGGTGGTGCCAGGCTTTTATAAAACACCCAGCTCTCTGAGTGAACTAATAAAGTGAAAACTCATTCATTATCCCAGAGAGGGCACCAAGCCATTCGTGAGGGATCTGCTCCCATGACCCACACACCTCCCACTTGTTTTTAATTTCTAACACTGGAGAACAAATTTCAACATAAGATTTTGAGAGGCTAAACATCCAAACCATATCAGACATGATGCTGGAGAATGAGTAAATGCCAGAGAGTAAAACTAAAACTAAAACTAAAAAATATAAAACCTGAATGGAAAAGTAACTAATCATATTTGGAAATACTATAGAATAAAACTATCTGGTGGTTGAAATTGTTTGGGTACTAAGACAGTTATTTCTGTATATTCTACATAATTAGATTCATGGAGTATCATGTTCATATCCTCACGACACTTAAAAATATACAAATGTGACAAATTATTATTCATCTGAAAGTATGTGAGGAAAGTATGATAAAGGATATATCAAAAATCAATTGGAAGGCGAATTGTCTTTTAGTCAATGGGCATGATGTAAACTGGTAGATGTTTGGTAAAGTAAGTAGTTTAGACACTGCATCTCCCAGTATTGTGCATTGAAAATTAATTAGAATTACATGTGGAAATCAAGTCATAATAAGGAATAAAATATAATTTAATACTTATAAACTTTTAGAGATAGATGGGACTTTCAAAGGTTAGAAAATATACAGAAAATAAAAAATGATAATGTTAGCAATTTTAGTATCTAATAATATACTAATCTTAACTGTTAAAAGAAAAAAGTCCTGGATAATAAGACAAACCACAAGTTTTCTTAGTGCTTATCATAAAAATAACTCATTAAAAAATGAGGAGAATCATACTAAAAATCCAAGACTTAAATGGACATAGGACATGGACTGACATGTCACAAGAGAAGTGACTACAGTTGTTTAAACAAATAAGTATAGAATGTGCCAGTTTAATATACATATTTGAAAATAAAGCTATGAACAGATTTCATTCTTTAAAAGTTTTTAGCAAAATTTTAAAAATCAGATCACAACAGGCTGACATCTTGGTAATATGGTAATATAAACCCTTTGATCTCTTAATCTCACTACCAGGAATCAATCCTAAGGAAATAATCTTCCAATGGAAAAAAACTGGATGCCCAAAGTTATTCATCATGTTATTTATAATAAGGATAAATCAGAACTAGTGGTTATGATAAAAGGATTATGGGAGTGTATGAAGGGTAGATGATGTTAGTCCATTGTTCTTTGTGGTTTCCTTAATATAGAGCAACAAACATTACCAAACTCCATTCTGCAATAATATTTAGGTTCAGTGGCTTTATGTTACAAATAAGTAAATGAAAATAATTAAGAAATATTAAATATTAAATTCTAAACCAATATTTTATCTGTGAATTCAATGTAATGTTGGTATTTATGAGCTTACTGAATACTGTTAAAAAAAATCTTAGGTCATAGCTAGTCATGGTGGCTCACACCTATAGTCCTAGCTACTGGGAGGCTGAGGTATGAGGATTGCTTGATCTCAGGAGTTGAAGATTGCACTGAGCTATGATTATACCACTGCACTCTAGGCCTGGGCAAGAGAGTGAGACTCTGTCTCAAAAAAAAAAAAAAAAAAAAGAAAAGAAAAGAAAAGAAAAAAATTAACTCATTTAGCATATTACTTTCTTTCTGGCTGTGAGATATCCATATTTCCACTTTTGTTTTTAAAGATGAAGTTAACTAATACATGTGTATTTTTCTTTGATCACGCTACGATTTGTTTTACATATTTTTATATCTTATATATGACTATTTCTCTTACATTGCATCTTGATTAGTATAAGCTTTGAAAACTGCCCAAGAATACAATTATGTAAATATAGTTATTATTTTAGTAGTATTTCCATTATAAAAATTGCATGTAGAGTAAGCATGAGAATACATAACTATTTAATATGAAGGAATTTAATATGGCATAGCTAGTCATTTAATACATTTTTATTGATTTGAAGCAGATCATTTTTACTCCATGCACCAGTGTTTAAGTTATTTGTAAGCATTGTCCCTGTAATCATTCTAAGATCAAGAAGTATGTCATAATATTTTTTGGGTCCCTGTAGTGCTTAGTACTTACTATGGAATCAATAAAATTTTAAAGCATTGGTTAAGTGATTTGGACCATGCCACAGATGCAATCCATTATTTTTTCTGTCACAGACATACAAAAGTAAGCAGCTTCTTAACATTAGCATTTGTCAGTAAAAGCCAAAAAATACTTTTTAAAATTAGCTTCATAATTGAAATAAAATACTGGTTAAACTGAAAGCAAGCTAATACTTATATGATTCCTTTAGTGGGAATATTATCAACTCAGGTAATATTAAAAAGAAAACATAATTTTGCTAACTATTTTAACTGGTGGTTCTTATAGATAAATATTATAGTCAAACTTTAAAAAATATGGTTATTTCAAAATAATAGACTCAAATTCTGTAAAAAGTATTGTATCTTGATTTATATATATCAATATTGCAGCTTAGAGAATTATGATAAAACTGATTAGAGTACCTGCATTGATGTATGTATGTGTGTATGTGAATGCATATTCCATCTTAACTGCCCATTTAATACATTTCAAAAAACCACAAATCTAAAGGTAAGAATATTTGAATAAAAATTACAGGTGAAGAGAGAATAAAGGAAATTGATGAAAGGATAATAGAAAGCATTGTAACACTGTATAAATATTTTAGAAGTATTAATAGAACTGGCATTTTTGGTAGTTGAAAGAGATGAAATGGGTCATGGTCTCAAAAGAGACACACAGAAAATGCATTTTTATAAGGCTAGGAATAAGAAAATGAAGAGAGTAATGTTTCAGTGAAATAGAGAGCTGAGTCATCTTCATTAGCATCTCTAAAATGAAGCTTAAAAGAAATCAAGCAATATAGAGATTCTCTACCCAAGTATATTAAAGAAATGAAATGTGTTTCTAGACTAACACCCATGATTTTTCACAGTGATACTGCTAAAATACTCTATTGAATATTCAGTATTCTACTCTTAGCATTAAAATATGTACATAACTTATGCAGCACGAAATAAGGCTTTGTTAAAAATTAGAATGATTATGTATTTCCACATTGTGCCTAGGAGTTTGATATAAATATTTAATATTTATATGTATTTGTATATATACACACAGACATATGCAGATATATATCTTATGCAATGGTAGTCTGATTCGTAATGAGACAGAAGAAAATTATTAATACAATATATAGGAGAAAATCTCAACATTGAAATCAAATACCAACGTTGACATAGCACACCCATCTCATTTTTTATAAGTATATACACACTTATACACGGGGGGGAGGGTGTGTATTTCAACACTAAAGCGGTTGATTGGATTATTACATAGTTTAATTACTCTAGTTATTAGTAAGGCAAAGGAAAAAAAAGTATAGGCATATTTTGTAATCTTGAGTGACTGCAAACAGTGAGCTATAATGATCCCTCCAAAACAGACAAAGTTTTTAAACTTAAATTATATATCAATGTAACAAAATTGCACCTGTACCCCCTAAATATTCACTGGGTGCTGGTCAGGTGGAAGGAGGGTGGTGGGGGTAGGTAAACTCACAACTAATGGATGGGATGCAAACTGTATGGGGGAAGAGTAAGCTTATAGCCCTGACTTGGGCAAGCAAAGGCATTGTATGTAACCAAAATGTTTGTACCCCCATAATATTCTGAAATTAAAAAATAATAATTTAAAAAGTAAAATTGAAATTACAAAAAACTATTGATTTGGTCATCTATATGTAGGGCTTAAAAATGTACTGAAAAGATAGGTGTAATAAAAAAAAAGAAGCTTTTCAAATAGATAGACCAACTTTGATTTCTTATTTTTTAAGCGTTAGACATGTATTTCAGGATTGCCATTAAAACCACATTTGTGCAAAATTTATAAATCCAAACAGAGAAACATTTTTCCTATACTTCAAGATTTCCTTCTTTATTTATTTTTATTCATTCATTCATTTATTCCGAAAGTTTTTAAATGCTAATTTTTTTTTAGCACTTGCTATTTTATTTAGGAAAATTTTTCTCTAAGCAATTTCAAAGCGCTCAAGGTATAACTTAGTCACAGAAATATATTAAATCATTCCAAAGCTTTCCCTTTCTTTGCCTGCATAATTCTAGTTTCTTTTCTTCTTCATATATTTCAAATTCAAGATGAGGTTGTTCGTTTGATATTAAATTACTTGAGTGAAATATATTGTCCCCAGATCCAACCCTATCTGTCTTTATACGGAAAGCTTAATGTCAAACTTGAGATAGTTTTGAAGGTGAATGAAAGGACAGGACCTTTGAGCTTGATATTTGACATTTAAATATTATTTTGTGCCTTGTCCAGTGTGGGAATGCTTCGTGAACATTAAGCAATAATGATAATAAATAAAATGGATAATATGAATTGAGGTGAAGATATAACCAAAAACAGTCTAACAGAGCTGTAACAGTTATCAAAATTCACAAGGAATAAAAGCTATAAAAATAGAAGGTAACAAAGCATAAGTGACCTTTTCCAGCAATGCGTTTCCTCTCAGGATTCTCCTTTGGGTCAAAGTCAGGAGACAATAAAGGAACAATAACTTGGAAACTCACACTTGATATGAGTTTTATATAAGTTTTGCATCTCCTCCTTAACTTGCTTGCTGTTGTTGTTTTCTCCCTAGGTTTATTAAGGAATATATAATTGACAATGTAAAGTATATGTAATTTACAATGTAAAGCATGATTCGATACATGTATACATTTGTGAAATGATTAACTCAAGCTAACATATCCATCACCTTACATACTTTGTTTTGTGGTGAGAACATTTACAATCTGATCTCTTACGGATTTTCAAGTATATGATATATTATTATTATATTCACAGCCCTGTACAATAGATCTCTGGAACTATTTATCCTAACTAAAACTTTGTGCCCTTTGATCACATCTTGCTGGCTTCCCACTACACCTCCCACCCAGCACTTGGTTCTGATAACCAGAAAACGTTCTCTGCTTTATCTTTCCTTGAACTTTTATGCTATTACTATACTACGTTATTTGTGCTAGCCATAAATAATATTTGTTTGCATGTTTAGCATTTTTGAATATTTAAATTTTTTTATAAACATTTACTATTCTGTAACTTGTTATTTGTACTCAAAACTTTTAAAAATTATATTTACCTATATTGATAATGTAGCTCTGGTTCATTTAATTTGTTTTAATTTGTAAATCCATTTTTAAAATGTATGGATATATGCCAATTCATACATTTTCATTTTAATGGATATTTTGGTTTTTGTTTGTTTTGTTTTTAATTTTCACTAAAACAGGACATACAGAATATCCTTGGCCGGGTGCTTATAATCCTCGCACTCTGGGAGACTGAGGTGGGAGGATTGTTTGAGCTCAGGAGTTTGAGACCAGTCTGAGCAAGAGCAAGACCCTGTCTCTACTAAAAATAGAAAAATTAGCAAGTGTGTTGGTGCACGCCTATAGTCCCAGCTACTTGGGAGACTGAGACAGCAAGATCACTTGAGCCCAGGAGGAGGTTGCAGTGAGCTAGGAATATGCCACTGAACTGTACTGAGGGTGGCAGAGGGAGACTGTCTCATAAAAAAAAAAAAAATCCTTGTGTAGATGTAAGATATGTGTGAGAGTTTCTTTTATCATATATACCTCCTGAAAGTAGAGCAGCAAGAAGAAAGGGTCTGCCCATCTTTAATTTTGTTAGGTATTGCTGAGTTGCTTTCCAATTTGTTTGTTCTGATCTATATTCCTATCAATGAGCAAAAGAGTTTCCATTTCTCCACATCTTTACCATATTTATTATTTTTGCCATTCTGATAGATATGATTTCAATTATATTACTAGATTAAATTATATTTCCTGATTACTAGAGAGATTGAACATCTTTTCCTATACATATTGGCTCCTCTGTTTTCTACTTCTATGAATTACTAAATTACTTCTATGAATTACTAAATGTATTTGCTGTTTCAAGCTAGCATCATGGATCTATTTTTAGTCCTTTTACTAAGTAGGAGGAAAACCCTTTACTATACCTGTCTAATTCTACCCATACAGCACACAGAAGTACAGCTGGTTTGCAGAATTAACTCTTGGCATCTCTCTTCTTTGAAGGTATTTATTTTGTTTCTGAGTCCAGCATGGTCTTTTGTTTTTTTTTCTCTTTATATTTTGTCTGCCATTGCTATGTGTTTGGGGCAGGGGTAGTCTTTTTAAGCATGAATTCACTGTTTAATCTTCACCTTTCATTTTCATAAAGATAATAAATAAATTACATATAAGTTGATTTAAGGCTTTATCTAAATTGACTTGGGATAAAAACATAAACATAAGATCAAGCAATTTGTGTTAAAATTTAAAACTTGTGTTTATCAAAAAGTATCACAAACAGAATTTTAAAATTATTTGCCACAGATATGGCAGACATTAATTTATTTAATATATATAGTGCATTTATTCTAAGAAAAGCAAACTCATTCTCTAGTAGAAAAATAGGCAAAGAAAAAGAACTATTCATGAAAGAAAAACAAATGGATAGAAAACATGAAAAAAATTTATCGCAAGCATTCAAAGAAATATAAATTAAAAAACAGTTATATACTATCTTCTCCTATGAAATTGGCAAGTATTAGAAAATAATAAATGCCATTGTTAATGATGGTATGAGGAAGTGAGCACTGTCATACTCAGCTGATGAAAATGCAAATTGCTACTTTTCTGAATGACATTTGAGCTCTAGAAATCTAGAGCTGTGCTATGCAATAACAAATAGCCATAGCTGCATTGGCTACGTAAATCTTTATTTCCTCAGTCTCACTAACCATATTTCAAGTGCTCAACAGCCATATATGGCTAGTGGCTAAATATTGTACATAGCAGTTATAGAACATTTCCATAATCACAGAATATTTTATCAGATATCGCTCATCAATAGTTTCAAAATAGTCGTATCCTTTTTTAATAACCCTACTTCTAGAAGTGTATTATAAAAAATATTAGCAGTTTAAGGATCTTCACCAAAGCATTGAAAAACAATAGTAAAAATTGGAAATAATCCAGCTGTCCTCAAAAAGGAATAGTTAGTGATTATAAATTCATATGAAAGGTTATGCAGCCTCTTAAAATATGTTTTTAGATTAATATCATGGTAATGTGTTTACAATATGCTATTAACTGAACAGACAGGCCATAAAACAGCATGATTACAAATTTGTTTTAAGATATTTTAAAATTTATATTACAAAGCATGATAGTGTTGGTGATTTTTTTTGCAATATTTTCTGTCATACATAGTAACAAAAAAATTCAAAAATCAAAAGCACATTGCTTCAGAATCTGGCTTTGACTCTCATGAAGCAATTAGTAATTGTGTCCACTTTAGGTTTTTGGTTTTATTTGAAATTTAGCAGTGGTTGACATATTTTTATATTTAAGTATCATCTTACATGTGTATGGGTGATATGTTTCTGTATGTACATGTATATATATACACATATATATGTGAAGGCCTGTTAGAAAACAGAATATAATCCAGATGGTTCAAATGAGATTTTTAAAAATAAACAAACTACTGATACAAGCACTGGCAATAGTAAGGGAACAAACTAGGGAGGGTTAATTTCTCAGAACCAAAGTGGGAAGTCATTACAGTCTATCCCTAGGGATAAAAGGACACAAGACAGAATATTTACCAGAATCTCCTGTGTGCTGGAACTTTGCAAGTGGAGCTGCCTGGCAGATGCATTAATTATGAAAATATGCAGCAACTGCCAAAAACACAGCACCAACCAGGAAAGGAGTGGTAAAAAAAAAAAAAAAAATCAGACCTTTTTCCTTCCACCCTTGGATCTTATACTGAAATCTAATTGGACATCCATCAACAAGAGTCCTCGAAGTCTGAGTAGCAGCCTCCTGGGGTACAGAACAGAGCCAACTAGGACAGAGAATGGAAGGAGTTTGAGGGGAGGCAGGTTGGTACATTGAGCAAAACCAGCCTATGTGTGTATGTTTGTGTGAGTTTGTATGTCTATGTGTTCATTCCAACATACTTATAGAACACATGCATATGAGGTATGTTAATAGATGGAATATATTTACATGAGGTGAGATATATATATGTATAAGCATATATCATCTATTTGTGGAAAATTCCAGCAATGCTTATGTACTCAAATACACATACAAACATGCACATATACAAGATTTTTAAACCTCCGTAATTATAGAGAGCTACTAAACCGGTTGGAAAAGAATTCTGATCTAGACAGAGGACTTACAGAAAATACCTAGGGAACCTTTAGGAAATATTTGTTTTAGTTTCAGGTGCTCTTGTACACAAAGGAGAGCGTACCAAGCACAAAGAGTTTAAATATCCCTTCAGGTGAAGTTCTTTAAGAGCAAGGGCTATGTCTTTTACCTTCTTGTACTTTCTAAACTCTTATACAGTGCTGCACACCTAGGAAATGTCCCATCATTATAAGAATGAGTGAATTAATCATTCCATTTAACTAAATATTATTTTCACTCAACCAGTGTATAACTTAAGACAAATTCGTATTCAAATGGAGAGCACTTTTAAGCACAATGGAAGGAAAAGCAGCTGTAAATATTTTAAAATCATTCTTTTTACCAGTAATGACTAATTCAGATACATTGTAAGATCACCTCATGGTTTTGTTTATAGTGCTTCAAAAAGCTACTTACATGCTCTTTGTGAGAGCCTCGTGATGCAGAGAGAAGCATTAAGATCATTTCATAAATGATGACATTGAATCTTGGCGAGGTTAAGCAATTTCCCTTTTTCTTTCTACTCTTCTATAATGAGATAGTGAAATGAAGACAGCTGTGAAGAGTTTTCATTAAGCAGTAAGCAAGATTTTTATATATATATATATTTAACAGGTATCTATGATGAAAAGCAGCCTTCTCATACTTTGATTTTTTGTTTTGTTTTAGAACTCCGACAGAATTAGGAAGTGGGGGAAGAGAAATTATTTATGTCTGATTTATAAAGATGAGTAAAAAAGTGAAATCTGCTTTTTTTTAAACAAACCTACTTTTATTTTACTTTGTAGTATAAATGTCCTCTGAAATTAGCCTAAATAAGTGATTATGATGCTTAGTGGGAAATTTTATCTACCTCACCCTCAATTAAGATTATTAAAGCAATATATTGATTCTGAGCAAAATTGTAGAGGAAAAATTTTGGTAAAAGTTGTCTTCATTTCTTCAAAAGTTTACTTAACTTTTGCATTTAATAAAATTAAAATACTATGGAATCTACACCTTGTATATTCTGATGTGCTAAACAAATGTCATTATTATTGGAACAGGTCTATTTCAGAGCTTTTTATAGATAGGTTATTCATAAAATTTAGAAATAATCTTTTTTAATTTAGGATCTAAAATGCAGCTTTAATTACATAGTCTATTGAAGCAATAGCTAACATTCTAAAATGTATGAGGTATTAACATTGTGTCAGTATAGTGGTCCCATTGTATTTTGGCCAAATATAGTAAGAGACATCAGTCTTTACAGTATTGTTTCATTTTGCAAAAGTGCTTTACATTGTTTCAGTCAGACTTATTGAGGGATAATTTTTGCACAGAGAAATTAAAATCCTTTTTAGCATATAGATCTAATAAATTTAGACAAATGCATATGGTTGTATAAACCACCATCACAGTCAAATTATAGAACAAGTCAGTCACCCCTCCAAAATTCTCCTGTGCCCCTTTATAGTCAACTCAGCCACTCAGCCCTTAGAAACTGATGATCATATAAAAGGATTCATATAGTATGTACCCTTGTGAGTTTCATTTCTTTTATTGAGAAAGTACAATTGAGATTCATCCATATTGTTGCACAGAACAGAAATTGCCTCCTTTTTTGGTAACATTACATTGTATGGTTGTATCACACTTTGTTTATTCATTTCCCAGTTGAAAGAGTTTTTGACAATTATGAATAAAGCCACTATAAACATTCATTTATAGTATTTTGTGTGAACATTAATTTTTCGTTTCTCAGTTATATATTAGGAATGATATTGGGTTTATTCAGTAAGAGTATATTTGACTTTATAACTGCCAAACTCTTTTCCCAAGTGGCTGTACCATTTTGTTTTCCTTCTAACAATGCATGAGAATTCTAATGATTACACATTCTTGCTGGCTCTTGGTTTTGTCAATTTTTAAAAAATAAATTAGATATTTACTCTTAGCCATTCTCATAGTTATATGTAGTGGTATCTCATTGTGGTTTTAATTTGCATTTACCTAATGACTAAAGATGTTAAGCATCATTTCACATGCCTATTTGTGATCCATGTATCTTCTTTGTGGGTTCTTTTCTTTTGACAACCACAGAAAGAAACCAGTGGATTAAAATTATAGTACTCAAGGAGGAAATAAAATGTGTCACTCTTTAACCTTGCGTTATTGAGTTTCTTAGTACATGAAATTGATTAAAAATACTGTTTTATTGTATATTTAAATGACATAATGGTAATTTTTCTCCGTGACTACAACTCCTGTCATTGAAGATGTTTACTATTAATGTGTTCCTTAAAATAATAGTTCTCATATCTAATTGATTCCTTTCCCCATTTCCCACAGCTATTTCCGAACTTTACCATTTTTCTCAAGCTCTTAAAACAGTCTCCTGTTTTTTCAGTATTAGCAGGGGACCTTGCTTCCTTCTTTTACTAAGAACATGGAGACGAAACTCCTGCATGCTCTACCAACAATTATTTTCACCTGTCCTAACCTCTATCTCTCTCTGTTATCACAGTTCTTTTCACCTCACCTGGGTTTTTGATTTTTCATTTTTCTCTGGTTAACTTATGTACGTTGTCCTATTTCTTCTTACCTCCCCAGGCCTTTGATTTATCACTGTGGTCTTCTTTTAAAAAATATTTTTCTTATCTTTTTATAGTCTTTTTCCTTAACTACTTCATCCTCATCTTAAACAATAATGGCCAGACCTTTCTTTTGACTTAGTCTTTTTCAGTCTCTTTAATATAATAGCTCGTCTTTCCTTTCTATCAAGTAACTTATATGTAATCTATTTTACTGTTAGTTTTTCTCATCAATCGCTTATTTGAAATCCACCAAAAAAGGCCTGTACCCTGACCATCTTACTGAAATTAAACTCTCAAGTGTCTGAGTCAACTTCTCATTACTAGCTTCAACTACCTATTTTTAGCCCTCAGGTATTAGAAATGTCTGCTACTTTTTGAAAATTCTCACTACTCTTTTATAGAAACTGTCTTCTCCCTTTGCTTTTTGCTTCCTCCAGGATACAATCCTGTTAGTTCTTGTTTCAGTTATTTATTCCTGTATAAGACACTACCTCAAAATTTAGTGACGGGGTAGTTCTTTTGATTTAGTTTGGGCTCACTCATTGTATTCAGCTGATACAATGATTAAGGGCAGGACTCATTTGAGACAGCTGAAATGGCTATTCTTTAAAGCCCAGGCTTCCTAATAGCATTATGATCTCAGGGTAGTGTTCCAAGATGGGGAAGATGGAAATATCAAAGCCTGTTTAGGTCTAGACTTTGTAAATTGCACAGTATTACTTCTGCAATCTACTGGTCAAGGTAAGTACCAAAGCCAACTCAGAGTGAAGGTAAGAAAGAGACTCCACCTCTGGACAAGAGAAGCAGCAAGGTCACATTTCAAAGGAGTATTTATATTTGGATGGGAGAAGTGGATATTGAGCAGTCTGCTACAATTCTTAATTTTTGAATCTCAATGATCTCTTCTGAGTTTCCTTTCTATCCCTATTTAAATGTTTTGTGTTCTTATTCCCTTATCAGTCTCATAAGCTTTTGACTAATATTTACAATTGTCTCCAAGGGTCAACATGTGGACTTCTGTGGGTAGCCCATTTTGGAATTGTCCAAAAGGGAATTTGTTGTCTCCATTCCTCTCCTTACAGCTTTACTTCTCTTCTTGATTTGTTGTCTTAATCCCTGCTCCATGGCATTATCATCTGTGCAATTATACAGACTAGGTTATATTTTGTATCCTTACCTCCGGTGTTCAGTTGCTCATGAAGTCCTGCTGACTATAAATCTTGGATATTTGCCTCCTCTTGTTTTACTTTAGAATTGTCATTCAGGTTCCCATTATTCTCTTTATTTGACTTATCTTGCCAATGTTTTTGAGAATTGAATGTTATTTTTTTTTTTTGGCACAAATGAGTTTATTTTGAAAAAATAAGAAATACAAATATGCAAAAATACAAAAAAAATTTAAAATTACCCATGAGCCTCACTCAGATTCATACACTATTTTTAAGCTTTTCATGTATCTCCTTTTAGATTTTGTAATATGCATGTGTAATGTACAGATACATTTACATATTTTAAACATCTTAAGCATGTTTTTTAAATGTGTTAATGCTAGAGGTATTGTTTTTTATCTGTTTTTCAAATTATATAACTTTTTTTGATGCATAGTATTAGAAATCCGCTTAAAATTTGTAAATGGGACAAAAAACAAAATTCAATGAGATAGAAGATATAAACGTCAGGTTAATAATTAGGGGTGGATACAGCAAAATGCATGCACAAAGAAAGGACTTCTGATGTTAACATCAGAAAAAATTAATTCAAGGCAGAAAGAATTAGTGATATAATGTAGTTTCTGGTATTGTCTTTGTTTTAAATGAATTAAATTGTTTTCTTGCCCAGATACCTTTTTGCCTCACCCCCCCCCCCTTTTTTATTACCCCTTTCTTGTTATTGGCATGCCATTTGTGATGTTTCCATTAACTTCTTGGACTTAGTGAGTTAGCCCTTCCTTGAGTTTCCCCCCAGCTCCCTTGGTTATCCTGCTTTCCCAAGGCTTTCTTTCTCTCCTTTTTGCATATCATTTCCGCCCTCCCCCCTTATGTTATTCACAAGCCTTTATCTTGCGTTACTTTTTAAAATATAATTATTTCTGCATGCATTCAGGACAAGTTTATTCTCTTCCCCACATCTTAAATTAAACCAAACCTAATAAACCTACAGACCTGCACGAATTTAGTGCTGCTGCTTTTTTCTCCTTTTGGGCGAATAGCATAGCTACCTCCAAAGCAATAGGGCAATGATACAATTTCTTTCGATTGTGGAAATCTGCTGTAACTGGTGTTGCAAATTCTAATTGCTCCCTTCTTCAACCTTATCTTCCTAATAGTCACTGTGAACACTCATGCTTCAGTTGCTTTGCTCATGCTGCTTTCTGTACCTGGACTATTGCCCTGTCACCCTTCCCTTTTCTATTCAGCAAAGCCTGCTTCTCTACTTCTCTACTTCTCAGCCATTCTTAGCCCCCAGTCACTGATCAAAGTAACCATTCTCTTTAGAGTTCTCAGCACTTAGTTTCTAATGCTAGTGTAACATTGATTTTATTGTATTTACTTATATTGCGAAGATGTCTGTGATTCTGAGCTTAAAGGTAGAGACCATGTGTTAATACATGCCAGCCATGTTATAGGTTTGCTAAAAATGCTTAGCAAATCAAGTTTGTAAAGGTAATGATTACGCTAAAGATAATGTTTACATAGGTCAATACAACTCAGCTGGTTTAGTGATTAAATGTAAAGCGTCTGGTTGTGGAGACTTGGTGAGTTGCTTATTAAGCTTGCTTTTCATAGCAGGGGTAGCAATGTTGAGTTCAGTTGACAGGCAGGTTTCACGTGTGCCAATTAAAGTTTTCTGTACCTATTTTGAAGCTAAATCTGAAATCCCGCTACTAATTTAGTCCTTTTCAGGTGCTACTTATCTTACCCCCCCCACCTTTTTATTCATTTGTTTCAAAGTAAAAGCTTTTATTTTTATATCAATAATTTTTATTCATATAATGTGATTCTAGAAAGCCTTTCCAAAAGTTGGAGACCTGTGTGGTGTCATTGTGATGGCACTACATTAGCAGTGTGTATGGAATCTGATAATGGAGAGGTTTGTTCAAAGAGATCTATGTTGTCTTGATAGGACAGTAAATGAATGGAGAGGTGGGACTGAAAATAACTGCTAATCACAATTTTCTCTAAATTTTGAAGTGTTTCCTTTTTTTCTGTTTCTTCTACTTTTGCCAAAATGAAAAAGAAAAAAAAATCAGTAAATGTAAATGCTGGAAAAGTCTGAGAATATGATGAATAATGAAATAAAAATAAAACAATATTAAACTTGACAAACTTAAAATGGCAAAAGCAAAGGGACATTAGAAATAAAGATTCTGGCCGGGCGCGGTGGCTCAAGCCTGTAATCCTAGCTCTCTGGGAGGCCGAGGTGGGCGGATCCTTTGAGCTCAGGAGTTCGAGACCAGCCTGAGCAAGAGCGAGACCCCATCTCTACTATAAATAGAAAGAAATTAATTGGCCAACTAATATATATAGAAAAAATTAGCCGGGCATGGTGGCACATGCCTGTAGTCCCAGCTACTTGGGAGGCTGAGGCAGCAGGATTGCTTGAGCCCAGGAGTTTGAGGTTGCTGTGAGCTAGGCTGATGCCACGGCACTCACTCTAGCCTGGGCAACAAAGTGAGACTCTGTCTCAAA